>CM050417.1:405000-410000 GCA_027564155.1 Gymnocypris eckloni scoliostomus
GATATGTAGAACCGATATTTATTTACTGTTATAAAGTACATAAATAACAGAGTGAAGTAAGTCCATTCTTCTCTTTCAGTCATCTTAACAACAACAAACAACTGTTGAAAATTAACATTCTTTCATGTAAAATTTAATCTTCAAATTACAACAATAAAAAAAAAATATTTATAAAAAGCATCATCAGCAACACTGATTTTAACAATAAGCAAAATAATTTCTAATGTTTTCAAATGGAGAAAATAAAGGACAGAAGTCTTCATGTTAAACTACAGTTTTAGGTTTAAACGCTGTTTAATAGACTAAAGAGTGAAGAATAATTCACTGAATAATATTCTCTGCAATATTGAAATAAGCTATAACAAATAAAACATCGTATTTTATTGCATTTCTTAACTGTTTTATCAGAATTATTAAAATGTTTTTGTCTAAATTATAGAAACTGCTGACAGCGGTTTATCTATTTACACAGAACTATACTCAAACTGCGATCGCTTGCGGAGATAATAAATCATTAATTTAGATAGAGATGTATTTATTTAGATGTTTATTGGTGAAATAAGGGTTCTATAGTAAATGTTAATATCATTTAGTGTGTTTCAAACGAGTGAATCTTGTATAAAGTTACATGCGGTGGCCGTGCTGGAGCTTCTCCTGAGTGAACAGTGTGTGTGTGTGTGTGTGTGTGTGTGTCCACTGCTCCAGGTGTGTGTGTGTGTGTGTGTGTGTGTGTGTGTGTCCACTGCTCCAGGTGTGTGTGTGTGTGTGTGTGTGTGTGTGTCCACTGCTCCAGGTGTGTGTGTGTGTGTGTGTGTGTGTCCACTGCTCCAAGTGTGTGTGTGTGTGTGTGTGTGTGTGTGTCCACTGCTCAGGTGTGTGTGTGTGTGTGTGTGTCCACTGCTCCAGGTGTGTGTGTGTGTGTGTGTGTGTGTGTGTGTGTGTGTGTGTGTGTGTGTGTGTGTGTGTGTGTCCACTGCTCAGGTGTGTGTGTGTGTGTGTGTGTGTGTGTGTGTGTCCACTGCTCCAGGTGTGTGTGTGTGTGTGTGTGTGTGTGTGTCCACTGCTCCAAGTGTGTGTGTGTTTGTGTGTGTGTGTGTGTGTGTGTGTGTGTGTGTGTACTTGGATGGGTCAAATGCAGAGAACAAAATTTCACTGCTGGTTATACTCTGTATAATTATGTATATAAAAAAAATAAAAATTCAAAACCTTTTTATGTTTTTCATAACCGATTATGGTAAAATGCTTAAAAATCTGGAAAAATATCGGTAACCCGATATATCGGTCGATCTCTAGTCCAAACACTCAGTAAGCGACAGGTGCTTGGAAACGCTGTTTTGTAAATGATTTACTGACGACGAGTCGACTGCGGTCAGCTGAAAGTACTGTTTCTCTGCCGCTCACTGCTCAGAACAGACGCCGGGAGAGTCAGACCTCGCGCTCTGGAGACGACAGCTAAGGTTTTCTTTCCAAAAAAGTCACTAGGTTTGTCATCAGTATGCACCTGTTATGGAAAAAAAGCCGCCTGTTCTGAAAGTTGCTAAATATTGTGCTAAAGTCGCGCTCGTGTGTGAGAGACGCGGGAGCTGATAGCAGCGGGGGGGGGGATATTGTTGCGGACACCACAAATAAATGAGCGTATGGGAAACACTGGAGGTTGTCTGCTAGAGTGTCGACGGTTCTCGAGCACACAGAACGAGCACCACACTTTGGTCTACTGTACTCTTGACATAAAATCGAGACTAATCTCATTGACGAGTGTGCAATGCAGTTCAATAGCTCTAAGCTAATAATCCTCGCTGACGCCCAGAAATAGAAAGCGGTCCATAAAAGCTTTTCAGCGTGCTTGGACTGCATCGAAGGAATCTAAAGGGACATTAGGAGTTTGGGAAAGCTTCATTTTGTTGCAGGTTTGTTCATTTAATAATGTTTTACATTAGCTGTGTAATGCTATATAATTCATTCAATTATTTTTTGTTAATTTGAAGTATGCAAGAAAATACATTCAATGATTTATTTGTTTGTTATTTTGGAGCATGCAACACAATTCATTAATAATTTTTTTTTAATTTAGAACATGCAACAAAATTAATTAAATTATGATTGGTTAATTATTAATAACTATTTTATGCTAATTAGGTGGATGCAACATTATTCATATATATATATATATGTTTAGAAGGAGCATGCAACAATTCATTACATATTTTTTGTTAATTTAGAACATGCAACAAAATTCATAAAATTATGATTGGTTAATTAATTAAAAAAAATGTTAATTAGGTAGATGCAACATTATTCATATATATATATGTGTGTTTAGAAGGAGCATGCAACAATTAATTCAATAATTTTTGGTTAATTTAGAACATGCAACAAAATTAATTAAATTATGATTGGTTAATTACTAATAACTATTTAATGCTAATAAGGTAGATGAAACATTATTCATATATATATATATATGTTTAGAAGGAGCATGCAACAATTCATTACATATTTTTTGTTAATTTAGAACATGCAACAAAATTAATAAAATTATGATTGGTTAATTAATAATATTTTTTTGTTAATTAGGTAGATGCAACATTATTCATATATATATATGTGTGTTTAGAAGGAGCATGCAACAATTAATTCAATAATTTTTGGTTAATTTAGAACATGCAACAAAATTAATTAAATTATGATTGGTTAATTACTAATAACTATTTAATGCTAATAAGGTAGATGAAACATTATTCATATATATATATATATGTTTAGAAGGAGCATGCAACAATTCATTACATATTTTTTTGTTAATTTAGAACATGCAACAAAATTAATAAAATTATGATTGGTTAATTAATAATTTTTTTTTTGTTAATTAGGTAGATGCAACATTATTCATATATATATATATGTGTTTTTGTTTGTTTAGAAGGAGCATGCATTACATTTCATTATTTTTTTGTCATTTGGAGTATACAGCAATTAATTAAATATAGTTTTGGTTTATTTGCAGCATTCAACATAATTCATTAAAATGTAATTTGCTACTTCGGAGCATGTAATACAGTACATGTGCAATTTAAAACAACCGAGGTTATGTAATTTGATATTTTCTATAAGAGAATGGGTAGCTAATGTAATTTACTTTAGAAATGATGTTGTCTTTAATATTTAATGTAATAATACTACATGATGGAAATGAGTGCCGAAATCATGACTGCTTTCTTTTTTTAACCACACGGCTCCTTCCCAAATAAATAAATAATTGGATATGAAATATTGATTTGAGCTGAAATTATTGTATTATGTGAGAAGAAAGAGAAAATCGATTGTTCAGGTTTACAGTATAGTGCTCATTATAATGCAGAATGCTGTGCTCCACCAATCAGAATCCAGTATTCCCGAGCATTCTAAATTACAGTGATATAACAGTACTGCATAATGCATGTCATATACCATTATGCTTTATTACTAAACACTCGTTATTATTCCAGCAGACACAGACAAATGAAGGCTTCGTCAAGTGTTAATGATTCTATTAATGAGATTTAATTTCCGACAGCTAAAAGCCATATGAAAAACATATGCTGCGATGCCAGAGGTATGTTTCCACATTAGAAGAGATCAGCTTTTTATAATTTGGCATAATAAAAGACAGGATTTTAAATAGCTTCTTGTTAGCAAGCCATATGTTAGAATCAAGAAGTGTATTTTGCTGGTAAAAACAAGATGTGAGAAATCATATTTCTTCAGTAGATTCATGGAAACACTCGAGATAAGTTTTAAGGGTTTAAAATGAAAGTATGACGTCACATCAAGACCTCTCATCTTCTGTAGGTTTATAGATGCTATGTACACATGCGCTCTTAGCTCGAGTGTGTTAACCGCTGACATGCTAACGTTAGACGAGCTGGCATCGTATTCATCGTTCACCGTCTCAAAGGACCGAGCATCAAGACACGTCCACGCTTTTCACACGCAGCATTACATATGAATCCCAGATGGGATCAAGTATTCTTAGATCACATGTTAGCAGATAAACAGCCTTAGCCGAGCGCTCGCTAATGCTATCCTTTGTGTTCCTGAAGCTGTTTAAAACCCAACATATGAACATCTCGTCGTTCAGATAGCAGAAGAGTTTTATAATTATCATCAGTGTCTGTTCACTTACATTAAAATACCACACTGGGCTGTTATTATTGAGTTCAACTAAAACCATAAAAAACATATAGAGTCACAATATATTGAATTTATTCTATCATTGCTTAAAATAAAACCAACATTTCCTGAATAAAATGAAATAAAATATATATTTATTTATTTTACTTCAGCTGTCAACATTTCTCATTTTCAATAGTTTCATTTAAGCACAAAACATGAAACATTAAAATAACAAAATAAATGCTAAAGCTATACAAATTGCAGACAAAAAAAATATTAAAAATAATAACTAATAAAAATGAGATTGTAGAAGTTAAATCATTTTATATTTTATATACTGATTTTTTAGCTAAAATAATTTACTGTTTGAATGTTTACAGTTTGTCATTAATGCCAAAATCATATTTATGAAAGGTGAAGTGCTACAATAATTAATCTAAAGAAAAAAAACATTACTTAATAATAGCATTAAATAACAAAAAAATAATATATATATATATAAATTAAAACTAACTATATATAATAGTATCTCGATGCTAAAATGGCATTGATACTGTAGCATTGCCATTAAAATGGCTTAAATAACTTTAACGTAATTAATTTGATAACTTTAAAATTAAGAATATAAAATATTAAATGTTATCTAATTTGAAATATTAACAAAAACTAATAAAATAGCTAAAATAATACTGATGCCATAGTATTGGCATTAAAAAATATCTAAATTGAATGTCACAGGACCTGCAATGATGTTGCCTAATAATTTAAATATGCTAATTAGTGGTTGATTGCTGTGTTTTAATGCTTAGTGTGATACAGTGCCACACATAGTGAAAATAGTTGTGTAA
>CM050417.1:415000-472500 GCA_027564155.1 Gymnocypris eckloni scoliostomus
AAACACAGGTGTTGTTTTTACTGGTCAGTGTTGTTTTAGTATGATTTATGAAGCCTTATAATGTTCATTCTTAGTTTTAAATAGCTTTAGTTTTTATATTTAAACATAATTGTAAAAACATTTCACAGTGCTACTATTTTTACTGTTTTATCGAATAAATTCAGTTTTTGTGAGCAGAAGAGACTTCTGTCTAAAACAATAAAACAAATATCTAAATATTAAAGTTAAATGTATTAATTATAATATTCATTGATGCATTAGTATTATTTATATACCATTGTTGTATTTATTCATCATTTAGTTTAGCTTTTAGTTTTATATTGTTAGTTTATTTTGATTTCAGTAATTTTATGTGCTTATATATATATATATATTTATTTTTAGCTGTCATTTATTTTAGTTTCAGGAATGTCAGGAATTGTTTTGTTTTGTTTGTTTGTTTGTTTTTTCCAGTTAGTTGCCAAAACAACATGTTTAATCTTATTTGATTTGTTAAAATGTATTTATTTAATTACTTGTTTGTTTGTTTATGTTGGTTATTTTTGATAGTTTTAGTTAACATTAACAACACTGCTTGTGCTTTTGTCCATTTTTTTATATATATATATTTCTAATTAGCTTTAATTTATTTGTATTTTATTTTTGGTAATTATTAATTAAGCTTAAACTTTAGTAAAGTGTAGTTAAGCTTCCTTTTTAACAGTCATTTGAAGTATTTATGTATTTTTGCTGAATATATACATTCTACAAAATGCTGGGTCAAAACAACCCAGTGCTGGGTAAAATATGGATGAACCCAGCGATCGGGTTGTTTTGACCCAGCGGTTGGGTTACTGCTCAGAAGGTTGGGTTACACATTTAACCCAACTGTTAGTTGAAAACAACCCAGCATGTGTCCAATATCGACCCAGCACGGGTCTTATTAACCCAGCATGTGTCCAATATTTACCCAGCACGGGTCGTATTCAACCCAGCATGTGTCCAATATTTACCCAGCACGGGTCGTATTCAACCCAGCATGTGTCCAATATTTACCCAGCACGGGTCTTATTCAACCCAGCATGTGTCCAATATTTACCCAGCACGGGTCGTATTCAACCCAGCATGTGTCCAATATTTACCCAGCACGGGTCGATTCAACCCAGCATGTGTCCAATATTTACCCAGCACGGGTCGTATTCAACCCAGCATGTGTCCAATATTTACCCAGCACGGGTCGTATTCAACCCAGCATGTGTCTAATATTTACCCAGCACGGGTCGTATTCAACCCAGCATGTGTCCAATATTTACCCAGCACGGGTCGTATTTAACCCAGCATGTGTCCAATATTTACCCAGCACGGGTCGTATTCAACCCAGCATGTGTCCAATATTTACCCAGCACGGGTCGTATTCAACCCAGCATGTGTCCAATATTTACCCAGCACGGGTCGTATTCAACCCAGCATTTTTTAGAGTGTAGGTTTTTATTTTTGCAAGAAACATTATTTGAAATAGTTTCATTATGCTGTACATCGTACAATTATTTTATGAATTCTAAATAACACAAAGATTGTAGAACAATCTAAATCATAGATTTTATAAAAGAAAATACTATTTCTACTTCAAAATGTCACATTTAATTCAGTGTGCTTTCTTTGATATTTTTGTGAAATTTAAGAGTGAAAAATGTTTCCTAGCTTCTATTTTTTCAAGTAGATCATACTTACGTTATTAATTTATTAATTACTTGAATTAATTTTAATTGATGATGGCAACAGTAATTTATTATCATCAAAAATAATTTGTACATATATATATATATATATATTTATGGTGTACACGCACAAGTAGGAAATAATACAAATATTTTAAGATGTTTTACCAAGAAAATTATACTTTTTTTGTACACACACACACTAACATGTTGGTTTTTATGGTTTACGGGGACTCTCCATAGGCGTAATGGTTTTTATACTGTACAAACTGTATGTGCTATTGCCCTACACCTACCCTACACCTAAACTTAGCCCTCACAGGAGACGGTGCATTTCTATTTTCCCTCAAAAAAACTCATTTTAAATTATGGGGACACTGAAAATGTCCTCATAAATCACCTTCTCCTTGTAATACCTATGTCATACCCATGTCATTATACAAATTTGTGTCCCACACACACACACTCTCTGCACACACACACACACACACACACACACACACACACACACACACACACTCTCTCTATCACGCTCTCTCTCTCACACACACACACAGTGTGCTACTAGCAATTTCCGAGTGAAAATGTTTTCACTGTTTTGTTTTTTTCTTTTTTTGTAAATCTTCCTCCAAATGTTTAGGTCCCTATTTCCAGAAGGGCGTTTAACAGCATGAGACCGAGCTCAGGATGGTTACTATGCGTTTGAATGCCAGTCGGGCTGCAGAACCGAGTGCCTGTGACCAAAGATGGCAGATTTCAATGTTCTGGTTGGTTATGCTAGATAAAATTAGCCTGGTCTTGTGCGCTGGGGAAGATGGCAGTGGTTTGGGAACACTGAGTCAGTGCGGTGCGTTTTATTGATGCATTAATCTGCGTGAGGCCTGTAACATGATTACGTCTGAATTGTTGATGGATTACCCCGCGCTATTCCTCTCTGCGAATCGCTCCTCAGCATAAATCCACTCTGTTTCTCACACTCCTCTTATCGTTTGATCAGTCCTGCATGTTGTTTCTGGGTCAAGAGCAGAGCCGATTCCGACCCGAGAAACCGCAGAACCGGGCCTGTTCCCATGGCAACAGTGTGGCGGTTGGATTGTGTTTGCCGTTGATGGCGGCAGAAGCCCGGCGTACAGTGTCCCATGAGGCTTTGCCTAAAAGTGGGGCAGTTCCTCCCATCAGGCGCTGCATCGAGCCGAATCCCCTCCGATCAGAGCGCCATCTTTCACTCAGAATGAACTCTGACGACCGGCATCCGGCGCCGCGGACAGCGTAAAGCTTTTATCTGCAAACATTCGTGCAAAACCATGTGAGCCGGTGGCTTACGGACGGATCTCTAGAGCGTTTTGAGTGTTCAGTGTGTGTGTGAGTGGTGTGTGTGTGTGTGTGTGTGTGTGTGTGTGTGTGTGTGTGTGTGTGCGCGTGCGTGCGTGTGTGTGTGAGAGAGAAACCCCTGATTTAGATTGCTGCACATGCTCTTAAAACCCAACAAAACACATACAGTTACTGTAAAAGAGTGCAGGAGTTTTATTACAGATCAGTCGTGATTCATCAGCAGCATCAAATAAATCATGTATCATCTCTTCTTACACACTTATCTAATTAATGCACACTTACATCCGTCTTACATATTATGGGCTGCCTGTCTGATAGATTCCTGCAGAGCTTCTGAGTGAAATACAAAGTTTAGTTCACAGGAGTTTTACACTAAAAAAATGAATGAAAATGTTGGATTTAATTAGATTTTTTCCACTATGAATTTTCATAAATAATTACAAAGAAATGGCAATACACAAAATAAACATAAAAAAGACTGAAATAATACTTTCTTGTACAACATACTCCAATAATCCTTTTACAACTTTAAAAAAATCCTTCATTTTTAATGTCTATAGTTTTTTTTAATTTGTCATTATTAATTTGTATTTAATTATTTATTAATGAATTTAATGAAAATGAGACATGTTGCCTTGCCAACTATCGAAAATTAAATGTTTACATGTTGCATATTTTATTTCAGTTCAAATGTACTTGATCCAGGTTTGTTTGTTTGTCTATTTATTGATTTATTAATTGATGGTTTTTAGTTTTAGTGTAATATCTCTGGTTCTCTCTCATTTTTCCTTGAAGTATCAATTTTGTCTCAAATAAAGAAAAAAGAAAGACAAAATTAATAATAACATTTACATGAAGTAACAATGAAAATAATTCTAACACATTTATTAATCTTAGTTCGTGTAAATTTCAATATTTCCTATCGCATTATTAAAATCAAAAGTTGTATCTGTTAATGTTATTTAATGGTCCTGAGCTAATATGAACAATGACCAGTTGTATTTTTAGCTAATGTTAACGAGGATAATTAAATACAGTAACAAATGTATCGCCCATTGTTAGTGTTAATGCACTAATGAACTAACATGAACTAATGAAAGCTTATTGTTAAGTGTTAAGCACAGGATCAAATCTCATCTGGAGACACGTGTGCAATAATTAGGATTGAGAAACATCGGAGACTTCGTTTGCTCTCCAGTCAAGGTCACTGCTGTCTTGGAGAAACACTTGAGGTTTTACAGAAGAAGCATGACATTTGTCTTTCCTACAGAAGTATTTAGAGATCGGTGACCATGCAGATTACAAAAATGAACATATTTGTATAGATCTACAAAATAAAGATGCTCACTAACCTCCTGCAGATGGACACCCGTGAACCCAGTGTGCTCGATGATGATGATGATGATGATGATGATGATGTCACTTCCTGGCTCATTCGATGGCTCAGTGACCAACAGACCTCACGCTACACTGATTAAATGTGCGTCCAGCCGAGAGGACGGAGCAGATGGTTCTGCTGCTTGCTGGACTGGACTCCTGAGTTATGAAACACCTCAGAATCCATGCGACGGGGAAATAAGTGCTGATGGATAATCACACACACACAGAACTGCTTAGAGAGTTTGGCCAGTGTCTGTGGTCCAGAGCCAGGACTTCACCAGTCCAAGATTTAATGTCCAGAGGGAAATTAATGAGAATAAACAGACAAAGGCGAGAGTTATTTGCAGTAAGAACTCGACTAATAATAGAAGGAGGAATATAGAATAAACAGTGCTTTAATTAACACTGCCATTGACTATTAACACATGAAATCTCACTACTATGATGCTACAGTGCTATGGGTGGTTGCTAGGGTGCTCTTGGCCGTTTCTAGGTGGGTTCTTGGTGTTCTGATCTCTATGACTCGGGTTTCTCCTTCAATGTCTGTCTGTTGGGTTTTTGAAGTGAAATGATGCATCTGGTCATCATTCTGTGCAGTTTTCAAAAACCATTGCTGAGGAAAGACACTAATGCATTTCAATATACTGTTACTCCATAAAAAAGTAACTCGTTAAAGTAACTTTTTATGAAGAGTCATACTTTGTGTTACTTTTGTGTTACATTTTGTCATCTGGGCTGGGCCCTGGACCACACAATTGATTAAGTGTCAATTTTTCAAAATTGAGATTTATACATCATCTGAAAGCTGAATTGATAAGCTTTTAATTGATGTATGGTCTGTTAGGATATGACACTATTTGGCTGAGATACAAATATTAGAAATCTGGTGCAAAAATCGAAATACTGCGAAAATCGCCTTTAAAGTTGTCCAAATGAAGTGCTTAGCAATGCATATTACTAATCAAAAGTGAAGTTTTAATATATTTATGGTAATACATTTACAAAATATCTTCATGAAACATGATCTTAATATCCTAATGATTTTGGCATAAAATAAAAATGTATAATTTTGACCCATACAATGTATTGTTGGTTATTGCTACAAATATACTCCAGCGACTTAACACTGGTTTTGTGCTCCAAGGTCACATTTGTTTTTAAATAACAAAAAACCCAAAGTTATATTTTTGGCAACTGTAAAAGCCCTTTCACAGCAAAAGTGAACTGAATACGCCTCAGGCTTCAGGAAACGCCTCTGTACCTCCTCCCAATGTTATTAACACAGGGACAGGAGAGCTGCCGGTCAGGGGCATTACTTATCTGAAAAAGTAACTCTGATGTTTCCTTGTACATTTAAAAGTAATGCGTTACTTTTACTAGTTACTTGAAAAAACTTGATTATGTTACTTGTAATGCGTTACCCCCGACACTGTCAATACAACACAACAAAATGACTAAAACAAAAATGAAATTAAGAACACAAGCTATAATAGTATATTGGTATTAAAGTAACTATAACGTCTCCATGACTAATCTGAGCAATGCTGTTGTCATTTAGGTGTGACCACAAATCAAATCTTTACATATCAGTCCGTTTTGTTCATATTTATTCATAAAAACAGATGCAGTGCAGGATCGTAGATAGAAAATAATAGCACTGTTATAATAATTAAAACACGTGTGTTATTTCAAATGCTCATATTTACAGTAGTGCACTAGAGGTTTACTATTATATCATGTTCTTGTTCATCGTTTTATGTAGGATGGATTATTGAGCGCTTAAGGTCACCATGTGATGAGCAGCCGTTCATCCAGCGTTTGACCTTTGCCCTCGTTGCCCCTCACCATCATCATGACCATCAGTCGGTAAGACTGTCAGCGTGTGTTTGTAAACCTGTGCAGACGAACCCAAAACTGTCTGTGACTCGTCCGCTGGCGAGGTCTGGTACGTTTAGATACGTCAGACTAATCGGTTTTGTTTTCTAAATGTCATAAAGCTGACAGCAAACAGCAACTTTCCCATTGCAGCAGCAAAAATAGCGTCTAGTACAGTGACTGTGATGAATGTCGGGCCGCTGATTAGTTTGGGCGTGAAATCGTGTGGTTTCTCCACACACACATACTCTGTTTTAAACTGTATGAAAGCACAGGGCATGCTGGGTAATGTCCTCTGGACTTGTTTCTCAAACTTGGTGTCTGTATTTGTGCTCTGGCCGTGATTGAGTTATAGTCTCGTGTCTCAGGCCTTTGACTGTTGCTGTAAGGTCTGCTTCTCTTCAGTTTCTGGTCAATACCACCCACTTACACAGGAACACTAACATAGTTTACGTCGTGCATTTAGGTCATTTTGAAATAGGAGTGATGTGTCTCTTCTTGTTTGTATTCTGTTTAATACCACAACATTAATTGCATCAGGCGGATAGCATTGACTATTGAAGTCACAGTCATAATATGCCTCATTTGCATTAGAAGAAGGTGTGTTTGCTTTGAAAAGAATGACACTAAATAATAGAGGTGTAACGATTCATCGAGATCGATACGATGTATGACGATACGATGCATCGATGCCACGCGTAAAATATTTCGATATTTGGACACCTTTATTTTGGCACGTCCACATTTTCATATAATGTCCGTCTATGCATTACCGCCAACTAGGACTGCAACGATATAGTCGACATTATCGACAACGTCAACAATAACAAATTGTCTATAAATATTTTCTGTTGTGGAGTAGTTGTTTGATCTCATATGACACAATGTAAGAGCCTGCAATACTGCGGTTTGACCAGCGTGGCGCTGTAGCGCGAGATTATAGTTCAGCCCTCCTGGATGCAGTTTAAGAGAAGAAGACAGCGAATGAACCTGCAGATGCTGAGCGGTGTTTGAATATGTAGATAACATATTCATCCTCTCAATAACAAAATAAACACAACAAAAACTGACAGCAGTGTGAACGCAGGAGTTAAAACCGCATCTGATTAGGGCGATGTGGATGTGTGCACGAGCTCTGCAGTTCAGTAACGTACTCCAGTACAGTCCGGTCATATCATGTTTATTATATAGTACTTGATGCAATAGATAGCCGTAATTCAAGCAGCGTTACGGTATTAAACATGAAAAACCAGAGTCAGTGGTTTACCATTACAACTTGGTACTATGTTATAAAGCAGCGCTCCAGCTACATAATGATACAATATTTTTATTAGAGGGAAAACATTATTTCATTAAAGTCATAGTTTGGTTTACAGAGATGAAAGCTTAATCTAGCTCAGGACTGTTTTGGTTATCATAACCATATAAGGTATTTTAAAACATTATGTTGTGAATAAAATAGTTTACCCAAAGCATCTTATCACTTACCTTTATTTTGTTTCTTATCTATATGACTTATAAAAGAAGATGTTTGGCAGAATGATGTCATTCAGATACTAATTAATGTAGCTAATTAAATGCTGAGAGAGTCTCTGTCTGGCATCTCATGTTGTGTGCCAAATACATCTATTTGTATAAGGAATTGTATCATTTGTTAAAATTGCTCAATGTATTAATTAACATGAATGAACTATGCATTTATTACATTTATGTATTAATCTTTGTTAATGTTGGTTAATAAAAATACAGTTCGTGTTAGTTCACAGTGCATTAACTAATGTTAACAAACACAACTTGTGATTTTAATAATGCATTAGTAAATGCTGAAATTAACATTAACTAAGATTAATAAATGCTGTAGAAGTATTGTTCATGATTAGTTCATGTTAACTAATGTAGTTAACTAATGAACCTTATTGTAAAATGTTACCAATTAATTGTATAATAATTGTAATTAGGCTACATAATGTGCTTTTCTAAAGCTGAAGTGACCATTGTTTATGTTATAATATGTGAAAAGTTCAGATGCAAAAGCCTCTAAGTGCCGTCTGATTTTTTCTTCTAAAATGTGCATTTTTCTCACGCTCCTATATTTATGTTCAGTTATTTCACTTGAATTGCATAGAAAAGGACCTATACTTTGCCATTAAAGTGAAATTACTGGAGAAATGTAAAGTCATTTTATAAATAATTCAGAAATAAACATTAGCATAGCAACATTTGTAGGCATTTTTTTTACTGAATATCTTCATTGAACATGATTTTAATATCTAATGATTTTTGGCATAAAATAAAAATGTATAATTTTGACTCACACAATGTATTGTTGGCTATTGCTACAAATATAGCTGTGCTGCTTATGACTGTGTTTATGCTCCAGGGTCACATATATTTTCTTATTCATCATCACTTACTCCCCCCCCAAACACAAAAAAGATATTTTGAGGAATGTTGAGTTACAAACATACATGTTCGGAACCAAATGTGGGTGATTAAATGTACCTTTAAGCTGGATTACTGCTGTTTTTAGTGTTTATCGAGATCTTCCTCATCAGTGTTCACCACCTGGTACTCTTTAAACATTCATTTGTTTCCCTGCGGACTGATACAAACCTGTGAGAGAAAGATCTGCGGGAAGAGGGAAAGTTTCATCTGTCTGTTCCGACATCACTCTAATTAGAGGCATTAATCATGCATCCGATTCATTCCATTAACCTGCTAATTTGAGTCATCTCCTAGATACTTATTTCTGTTTTTATACTCACACACACACACACACACACACACACACACACACACACACACACACACACACACACACACACACACACACACACACACACACACACACACACACACACACACACACACACACACACACACACACACACACACACACACACACACACACACACACACACACACACACACACACACACACACACACACACACACACACACACACACACACACACACACACACACACACACACACACACACACACACACACACATTCTGCCAAACCGCTGCCAAACCACAGATGCGTGTCACTCCCGACTCCTGTGTGACCCTCATCTGCGGCGGTAAATCTCCCATCTGGAGGGAACAGATCACCCTGCCCCGACACGTCAACACATACAACACACCCGTCCCTCGCTGCTGCACGCTTGATGAGTGTTTGCATTCATGCTTTCGTGAGAATAGATCAGTGTTGTAGCTCAGACATTGTTTTTTCATTGCTTTGGTTTTTAAAGGAATAGTTCAGGCAAAAACCTCACCCTCAGGTCATCCAAGATGAGTTTGTTTCTTCATCAGGTTTGGAGAAATGTGTCTCTGCATCAGTGTCTCAGTAATGGATGCTCTGCAGTGAATGGGTGCCGTCAGAATGAGAGTCTGATAAAAACATCACAATAATCCACAGCACTCCAGTCCATCAGATAACATCTGGAGAAGACAAAAGATCAAGCATTAAGACATTTTTACCTAAAATACATTGAGTCCATAATCCATAATATCTCTTCCTCCAGTGAAAAAGTGTTTTAGTCTGAACCAGGAGAGATAAGATAAAGATAAAACAGTCCAAAACAGCTCTAAACAAATATATGGCTGGGTTTTGATGTGAGAGACAACAGGAGATGCACTTTTTCACCAGAGAAAGAGTTATTATGGATTATGGACTTGTATTGTAGTTAAAAATGTCTTGGTGGATGTTTTATTTTTACAAATAAGATTTTATTTGCAGATTTTTACCACTGCGGTGGTAATGGACTAACTACCGCCGGTGGCGTGGTGTTGTGTATATTTATATATATATATCATTCTGAAATGCATAAATAAATAAATAAATGAGGCTCAATCATCTATTAACGAACGTGCGTGTTTATTTTAGCACTTACGTCAGTGAACACTCAGCCTGCTAAACACTAAAATAAATATCAAATAAATAAAACAGATAAATAGGAAAGTAGCCTGATATTAGAAAGTTAAATACACGCCGTGACCCGGTCTACCTCACGCGAGCGGCGCGGTGAGAACCCATTATAATCAGTGATGCTGTCTACACCACACAACACCACAAATCCCTCAGTAAACTGCCTCGTCCTGTTTAACGTCCTGTAGACAGACTCGACCTGTTGTGTCCGGTTTAGACACGGTTCACTGTTCTGCGTTAACTCCTCGTCTGCTGCACGCGCTCTCTGTCGAAGAGGAATCGCGCCGTATGTTGCCACATTTCTTGTTAACATCTTCCATTTACCGCTGTCTCATTCGTATTTGGCCAGTTTGGAGAAATCCTCACCAATACACACCTGATCATCCGGGCGTCTGCGATCACGTGAACTTGAAGACACTTGTACAAACGCGGATGGGTGACATGAACGGAAATGATTCCGGATCAGAGATTTAGTATTTGGTTTCCCAACAAGGCCCATCGCTCATCACGAAATAAATATGATAAACTATTTTCCTGCGCTCAAACCTGCCAATCTAAAGGAAACGTTGGCGTTTGAGGTCATTTGTGAATTAGCATAGATCTAGCATCTAAATAAAACAATTTGCAACTGTTTCTATTATTACACTTGTTTACAAAACTTTGTTTTATGCTTGTTATAGAGTGTGTGACGTCACGTGCACCACTGCTGGTGTGTTTTTTTAAGAGTCTCCATTTGTCCTCCATTTCATCTCATTGCTGTCTTGAAGAAAATATCTGGGGTGTATTATTTATGAATTTGCTTCCTGTATAGAATACACATTTTAGAAAAAGTCTGTAACGTAATTGCAAATTAGTTTTGTGTTTCCTGTCAGTGGCTCAGTGGTAGGTTGTGGGTTCGATTCCCAGAGAACACATGTACCCACAAAAAAAACATGTATAGCCTGAATGCACTGTAAGTCACTTTGGATAAAAGCGTCTGCTAAATGCATAAATGTAGAAGTGTTTAAAAACGTATTTTATAGAAATCTTTATCAAACAGTAGCAAAGGGTCTCCTTTTCCTTCTCTTTGTCTCAGTGTTGCTGGTTCTGTTCGTCACCGTATTAAACACCAAACCTGTTCTGCATCAGCACGTTCTGGCAATCAGCGCTCGGCGGGAGATCTATAGAGATCAATCGTTTCCTCTCCGCGGTTATTATGCAGAGCTATAAAGGATGAAAGTGGTTACAGGAGGTTTTTAAAAATCTTTTTGTGTTTCATATAATAAGACATTTAGAAACGCCGCCAACACTCGGCTGCGGCGAGGAGCCTTATTACCGTGAGATGGAGAACATGGAGGTCAAAATACATGATTCATAATGCTAATTTAGATCTAATTCTCTTAGATTTCATTCATAAACCGTCTCGTTGACAAATGAAGCCGTGAGGAAGCTGACTTCTGCCCCGCTGAAACAAAACCATATAGTGTTAATATTTTCATATTCAAATGTGCTCCGTTAACTACACAATCGATTTTCTCCTGTATTTGCAATAAAGAGGGCTTGTGCTTATGATCATTGTGAATGATTCTGGGCTCATAATGTGCTGTGATTGTGTTTCAGATATGAACTCGACCTTCTAACGCAGGATCTTAGCTGAAATGAAACCTCGTGTGTGACGCATTTGGACGCTTTGCACGAGCAGCAGAGCAAAATTATGCTCCTCACGTGAAGGTCACGGGAGATTTGATTCACGTTTGGCTCCACTAGAGCTTCAAGTCAGCATGTTTCTAAGGTACCGTCACAATGCGCTAGAGCATAGGTCACTAACAGGCGGACCGCGGTCCGGGTCCGGACCCAAAAGCCGTCCCGCACGGACCCGGACCTACAGCCAAAATATAAGGTTATGATGTAAAACCTGACGGGGCGCTTCTATTTCAGCCGGCGCAGCTTTTGTCTTTACTGTAGTGTAGTGGAAACGCACAGACCAATTGCATGCGAGTTAAGCCATCACGTGATACCGCTCAGCCAATCAAGTCTGGTAAACATTGACACGACTCGACAGAGTGCAGACAGATGAGAGAGTTCGCCGCTAGTAACACATGAAAAGAAAAAGAAAGATAGCGATACATGTAGAAAACAAAAGGAGAGATACAGACGACTGCGCCGGAGAAAGATGAGAAACAGGCGAGTGAGACGGAGAAAGAGATAAAAATAAGGAACAAAAGTGGAGGAGTGGGATATAAACTGGAGATATTCTAAAACTGTTCAATTGTTAAGATGTGTTGAGATTAATTATTTGTAAATTGTTTGCGATTGTTGAGTCAAGATGTAAAACAGAAAGGAGAAATTCAAGCTTTTCCTCCCTTTATTTTATTTGTCTGAAGTTAAGCACTTTATTTGAACATTCACAATTTTCACATTTTATTTATTTTCTCTTATTTTGAAATACAGCCCTACTTTTATTTTGTTAATGAAAAAAGCATACATATCTACAGTCATACATATATGTTCAGTTCTATTCTATGTAACATGACATTAAATATTGTCAACACGTTTTTGAATTAATTTGATTAGGCAGGTATTTATTACATGCAGATGCTGAAACAACAACTAGGCTAATTATAAATACATAAAATATGAGCTATCACACTAAATAGTAAGACATTATGATTTTCCGGACCTTTGCTTCAAGAAATTGTCTCTAACTGGACCTCTGTACATTTTAGTTGAATACCCCTGCGCTAGAGAGTATAAAATACATGCATTTTTTGTTTGGGGTTATTAGGATATTTTAAATGTTTTGAAAAGAAACTGCTCATCAAAGCTGCATTTATTTGATCAAAAATACAGTAAAAATAGTGAAATGTTATTGCAGTTTAAAATAGCTGTTTAAGCATCGTGGATATACTGTAAAATCATATTTATTTCTGTGATGCGCTGCTGTATTTTCAGTCTTCAGTGTCACATGATCTTCAGACATCATTATAATATACTGCTCAAGAAACATTTCTGATTATTATCAATGTTGAAAACACTTGTGCTGACCAATATTTTTGTGGAAACTGTGATACAGTGTGTGTGTGTGTGTGTGTGTGTGTGTGTGTGTGTGTGTGTGTGTGTGTGTGTGTGTGTGTGTGTGTGTGTGTGTGTGTGTGTGTGTGTGTGTGTGTGTGTGTGTGTGTGTGTGTGTGTGTGTGTGTGTGTGTGTGTGTGTGTGTGTGTGTGTGTATATAAATACATCTCATTTAAAAGTTGTGTTTGTATGTACGAGTACTTTTTGACTTTTTTTTTAAATATTGAAATCATTACTAATATGAATCATCTGAATAGTGCATATGATGCAGTCTTAAATGCAGTCGTTTGTAGGCTGCTCTCATCGTTTTAGAACAAAAGCACTGTATTTTGCTGCAAGAATAGGGTCTAATGTAATTCTTTCAAATCAGTTTCTGTGCGAGAGCAGAAGTCGTGACGGGAAGCTTCTGTCTCATACGCCATTCACACCACGAGACGAGAGATAAAGGGACCCCTGTAAAACTGAAGACGGCAGCGCTCGGTTGGACATGACAGTCATTTGACTCCAGCTGGAAGAGGGAAGATCCGAACAGTCACTTTAACACAGAAGAGTCGGGGGGAGAAAAGCGAGAATAATTGAGGCAGTATCTGCACATGGCCAGTCGTGCTGCTTCAGAGGAAGATCTGCTGGATGTGACGGCCTGACGGAGAGAGAGAGGACCGGTACTTCAGCAGGGAACGAAAGAAGTAGAAAGACCAGGCTGTTCACAGACGGACATTCAAAACACATTATTCTCAGGATCATGACACATTAACTGCAGGATAATGACATTATATTTTTAACCTGTTAAGCTGCACGAGGACGCTGGCACTCTGAACGTGGCTAACAAAATTGTGTGTAGCACACTGAAGTCAAAAACTGTTATAATTTTAAGTTAGGTAGGTCTTTTCAACTGTGAGTCCCAAAATGGAGAGTGCTGATAATGATAATGTCACAAATCTGGTTGCCCTTCCATCTCATTGACTCTTGCACCACACAGACTGTTGCTTCATACTGGACTACATTTCCCATAACCCACTGCACTGATCACACAGCTGTCCCCAATCACACGCTCACCTGGGAGCCATTACACACACCTTACAAAAGACATTCATTTCCTCTTCCTCCCTGCCGAGTATTGTTTAGCGTGTAGCATTCTCCAAATGTTAGCTTCTACCAAGCTCTCCGTGTTGTGTTTTGGTGTTCAGTCTCCTGTATTGTTCTGTGTTTTTCAGCTGCTTTACAGAGCCTTTCCTAGTTTCCGTTTCTAGTTTTAGTTTCAGTCTAGTCTTTCCGTGTTGCCTTGCTGTCTGGTTCCTGACCTTCTGCTTGTTACCTGGATTATCTCTCTGCCTTGTCCTCTGGATATTGTTCGCCGATCGTAGACCTTGCCCGTTTACTTGAGTACTCATCTGCCTTGCCCTCTATATACCTGTTTGCCATTTGTTTGACCCTGCTTCATAATAAAAGCTTGCACATGGATCCGCACGCCTCGCGTCTTGTCGACACCGTGACAGATAACAGGTTAAGATCTTGACTTTTGAATGCTGACAAATCTGAGCCAGGGTTATTATCGTTAACTAAAACTGATACGATTCAAATAATATAGAATAAATACAATAAAATAAGAATTTACTGAATGGTAACTGTAAGAACATAACACATTTTTTAGCTACATTTCTTGTTTTTGATTAGTTTAACATGCCGTACTAAAATAAGTAAACTTTAACTAATAAATACAATTTATAAAAAGCTTAAAAAATAACTACTGGTAATGACAAACAAACAACATGATTAAAACTAAAAACAATAATATTTTTAAATAAACTCTAATTGAAAATAGTAACAAAGCTATAATAGTTTCAGTGTCAAGTATCTGTCAGTCCTCTGTCGTGTGTTCCCGCCTCTCGTGCCCTTATTTGGTTTGTTTCCTGTCCTTGTTTAGTGTGATTATTAGTTAAGTCTGTTCCAGCCGTGTTTGTCTCATTAACCTGTGTATATTAGTTCAGGTTCGTGTCGCCTTGTTTGTCTACATTAAAGACTGTTATTTGCGTTTACTCCTCGTCTGCGTGTTCCTGTATCCTCCTCGTGTGTGCACCGTGACAGTAGGTTCATTTTGTCACGGTACAGAAAGCTCGGGATCCAATAGCGAGTGAAAAACAGAAATCTTTATTTGGAACACTCCAAAATACAGTGGATGTGAAGAAAACACCGGCCGTGCAGGTGTAGATCTATCGGCCGTGCAGGTGAAGATCTCGGCGGCCGTGCAGGTGCAGTAAACCGGGTAGGACAGAGTTTCCAGCCCGGCAGAGAATACAGTCCTGATCCGTCAGAGAATCTATAGAAACGTGACCAGGCGAGAACAGCCTCCGGACCTGGAAGACTGACACAGAGAATTAACAAACCACTAGAGAAACAACGATCTGACAATGCATCACAGAAACGCCAGCCAGTTAAAGGCAGTGCAGACGAGCTACAGCTGTAACCATCCTGATTACCTCGTCAGGTGCTAGGCAACGCTGACAAGCACAACGAGCGGACCCACCCCAAAGGCGAACACAGAATGAGCACACAGATCCATGAACTGCGTGACAGTACCCTTCCCTAAGAACGCCTCGGCGTTCCCAGATGAAGTTACCTGACGATTGTAATCCTCGATAAGAGAGTGATCCAGTATGTCTCTAGCAGGCACCCAACTCCTCTCCTCAGGACCGTAACCTCCCAGTCCACCAAGTACTGGAATCCGCGTCCCTCCGCCTAGAGTCCAGAATACGCTTGATCGAATAAACCGGTTCCCCATCTACGAGTCGCGGCGGTGGAGGAACCGGGGTTTGCGGATTAATGGGAGCAGAAAAAACAGGTTTTAATTTGGAAACATGAAAGACGGGATGAATCCTCTTGTACGCTGGAGGAAGTTTGAGGCGGACCGCCACCGGACTAATGATCTTGGTGACGGTAAACGGGCCAATGAATTTAGGAGCAAGCTTGTTACAAACGGTACGGAGAGGAATGTTCTTAGATGAAAGCCACACTTCTTGACCGACGACATAGACGGGAGGCCTTGACCGGTGGCGATCAGCCTTGGCCTTGGTGCGTGCCCCCACCTGGAGGAGGGTCTGTCTGGCCCTGCTCCAGGTGCGTCGACACCTCTGGACGAATGCGTGGGCCGAGGGGACCGCGACTTCGGATTCCAGACTGGAAAAAATAGGTGGCTGGTACCCTAAGCTACCCTCAAACGGAGACAGGCCCGTACCAGATACTGGTAAAGAGTTATGTGCGTACTCAACCCATGAGAGCTGCTGACTCCAAGAGGACGGATTCTGAGAGGCCACACATCGCAACATACGTTCTAAGTCCTGGTTGGCTCTCTCTGTCTGACCATTACTCTGGGGATGATACCCAGAAGAAAGACTAACAGTCGCCCCTAGCAAACGGCAAAACTCACTCCAAAATTTAGAGATAAACTGAGGCCCCCTGTCAGAGACCACGTCTGTCGGGAGACCATGAATGCGAAAAACGTGGTCAATGACAGCAACCGCTGTCTCTCTGGCAGACGGTAATTTAGGCAGAGGGATGAAATGGGCAGCCTTCGAGAACCGGGTCCACCACGGTCAAAACCACCGTGTTCCCACTTGAGGCTGGGAGACCTGTGACGAAATCTAGCGAAATGTGGGACCAGGGTCTCGACGGAACCGACAGCGGTTGAAGGAGTCCAGCAGAGGGTCGATTAGAAGTCTTAGAAACGGCACAAACAGAGCAAGCCAAAACAAAACATCGTATGTCGCGAGCCATAGACGGCCACCAGAACCGTTGTTTAATAAGAAACGTAGTACGACTCACCCCAGGATGACAAGCCACCTTGGAACAATGACTCCATCGAATGACATCGGACCGTAAAGTCTCTGGCACAAACAAACGACCGGTGGGCATCCGGACGGAGGCGTTACCTGCGAGCCGTGCGGACCTTCGACTCAATTTCCCAAGTGACCGCAGAAACAAAAATTTTCTGCACAATGGGCTCGGAAAAAGACGGGCGATCAGAATGGTCGAAAATACGGGACAGTGCATCGGGCTTGATGTTCTTGGAACCTGGCGATAAGAAATAGAAAAATCGAAACGACCGAAAAATAAAGCCCACCGGGCCTGCCTAGAGTTCAAACGTTTGGCGGACTTGATGTACTCAAGATTCTTATGATCAGTCCAGACGATAAAAGGAACCCCCGAACCTTCTAACCAATGACGCCATTCTTCCAAGGCAAGCTTGACTGCCAGCAGCTCTCTATTACCAATATCATAGTTGCGTTCAGCGGGAGACAAACGGTGAGAAAAATACGCGCACGGGTGCACCTTGTCATCCGATGAAGAACGCTGGGATAGGACGGCACCAACCCCCACCTCCGACGCGTCAACCTCCACCACAAACTGCCGGGAGGGATCAGGAGCGATGAGTATGGGAGCTGAAACAAAGCAGCCTTTCAGTTTGGTAAACGCAGCCTCCGCTGCGCTGGACCACCTGAACGGAGTCTTGATGGAGGTTAAGGCGGTCAAAGGGGCGGCTAGCTGGCTGAAACTGCGAATAAAACGCCGGTAAAAATTGGCAAAGCCCAGAAACCTCTGCAGGGCCTTGCGGGAATCTGGAGTTGGCCAATCAACCACAGCCTGAACCCTGTCCGGATCCATGCGCATTCCCTCGACTGACACAATGAAACCCAAAAAGGGGACAGACTGTGCATGGAAAACGCATTTCTCCGCCTTGACATAAAGCCCATTCTCTAACAGCCGCTGAAGCACTCGCCTGACGTGCTGAACATGTTCCTGGAGAGAATGAGAAAAAATCAGTATGTCATCCAGGTAAACATAAATGAACTGATTTAGCATATCTCTCAACACGTCATTAACGAGTGCCTGGAAGACTGCGGGAGCGTTGGAAAGCCCAAAAGGAAGAACGCGATATTCAAAGTGCCCCCTGGGGGTATTAAAAGCAGTCTTCCATTCATCCCCCTCCCTTATGCGAACCAAATGATATGCGTTGCGAAGGTCTAATTTCGTGAAAAAGGACGCCCCCTGCAGACGCTCAAAAGCAGAAGACATCAACGGCAAAGGATATGTATTCTTCACCGTGATGTTATTCAGCCCTCGATAGTCGATGCAGGGACGAAGAGACCCATCCTTCTTTTTCACGAAAAAAAACCCCGCTCCCGCCGGCGAAGAAGAAGGGCGAATGACCTTGGCTGCTAGAGAATCAGAAATATATTTCTCCATGGCCTCCCTCTCCGGGGCGGAAAGCGAATAGAGTTTGCCCTTGGGCGGAGACGTACCTGGTAATAAATCTATAGCACAGTCATAGGGACGATGCGGAGGTAGAGAAGCAGCCCGAGACTTACTGAACACTCCCTTCAGGTCGCGGTACTCGCCGGGCACGTTAGACAGATCCACATGCTCATCCTGAAACACAGAAGAAGACACAGAAGGACAAGCAGACAACAAACAAGTGGCATGACAACCCTCACTCCAAGAGAGAATGGAACTCTGACTCCAATTAAATTGAGGGTTATGAAGCACAAGCCAGGGATGGCCAAGGACTACTGGAGTAACGGGTGTGTCAGTTAAAAGAAACTGAATAGTCTCAATGTGATTCCCCGACGTGAGTCTAAGGGGCCCCAGAGTGAGTGATGGAGGAAAGAGACAGACCACTAAGAGCATGAACAGCAATGGGCTGTGAGAGGGCAATCACCGGAAGTCTAAGTCTGTCAGCGAGATCAGAGTCTAAAAAATTGCCCTCGGCACCAGAGTCAATTAAAGCCTGACAGTCATGGGTGACTGAGGACCACTGCAACTTGACCGTGAGAAGTGTCGCTGCAAGAGAGGATTTAGCCAGTGTGACACCACCCGTCAGTAACCTCTTACCTACTGACGGGCTCTGGCTTTTACGGGGCACTGTGCTGCAATGTGCCCAGCAGCTCCGCAATACAGGCAAAGACCCTCGTTGCGCCGCCTCCGCTTCTCCTCCTGGGACAGACTGGATCTGCCCATCTGCATGGGCTCTGGTTCGGCGAAACCGACATCTGCGTCACGGTAGGAGATAGGGGTGGTCCAGCCTATTGACTCAAGCTCGGCGTGCTCGCGGACCTCTCTGCTGTAATCTGGCATCCACCAATAGCCAGACTAACTAACCCATCCAGTGACGTGGTAATTCCAGTGCGTAGATTTCGCCTTGACGTAATCAGCGAGTCCATGAAAGAACATATCCCACTGCGCTTCTGAGTTCCACCGGCACTCTGCCGCCAAAGTGCGGAATTCAATGGAGAAATCAGTGACGCTCCGATCTCCCTGCCGTAACTCCGCCAGAAGACGAGCCGCCTCTCTGCCCGAAGCCGCCCGATCAAACACCTTTCTGATCTCCTCCGAAAACAACTGAAACGAAGCGCAGCAGGGAAGTTTCTGCTCCCAAACGGTAGTTCCCCAGAGAGCTGCCCGTCCAGAGAGTAGTGTGATGAAACGCTATCTTGGATTCCTCGGTGGAAACGACGATGGTTGGAGAGAGATATAAAGTGAGCATTTGGCAAGAAAGGAGCGGCATTGCTGGGGCTCACCAGAATAAAAGGCAGGAGGTGGAAGGCGAGGTTCGATGACCCGACCCGCCTGATCTGGGATAGTGGGCGCAGGTGGATTCGATGCCGTGGGTCGCTGTTCCGGCTCGGACTGGAGACGCTGTAACTGGGTGGTCAGCTCCGAGACCTGAGTGACCAGGGCTTGATAGCGCGATTAGAGACTGCCCTCTGTTCATCCTGGTGATCCATGCGTGAGTTACTGCGAGCTAAAAGTCTCTTAATTCTGACGCACTTTCGCTGGATCCATCTTGGTCAGATCGTTCTGTCACGGTACAGAAAGCTCGGGATCCAATAGCGAGTGAAAAACAGAAATCTTTATTTGGAACACTCCAAAATACAGTGGATGTGAAGAAAACACCGGCCGTGCAGGTGTAGATCTATCGGCCGTGCAGGTGAAGATCTCGGCCGTGCAGGTGCAGTAAACCGGTAGGGACAGAGTTTCCAGCCCGGGCAGAGAATACAGTCCTGATCCGTCAGAGAATCTATAGAAACGTGACCAGGCGAGAACAGCCTCCGGACCTGGAAGACTGACACAGAGAATTAACAAACCACTAGAGAAACAACGATCTGACAATGCATCACAGAAACGCCAGCCAGTTAAAGGCAGTGCAGACGAGCTACAGCTGTAACCATCCTGATTACCTCGTCAGGTGCTAGGCAACGCTGACAAGCACAACGAGCGGACCCACCCCAAAGACGAACACAGAATGAGCACACAGATCCATGAACCGTGACAATTTTTTTAATTTTTTTATGATTATTCTTATTTTATTTGATCCTTCTCTGTACAGCACTTTGGTTCCAGTCATGGTGTTGAAAGTGCTTTATAAATAAAGGTTGAGTTGAGTATCGACATACTAGTTTTTTTTAATATTTTGAATTAAATGTATTTGTTATAATTTTAAGTAAATTTTGGTTAAAGTTGTATTATTTTTGTTTTTGTCATTTTATTAGTTTTCATTGTTTTTAAACATGCCTATATTGATTTATTTATTTTATTACATACATTTAAACTAAATGATAATGAGACATGTTGCCTTGGAAACTAGCTGGATTAAAGTTTTATTTTATGTATTTTTTCAGTTAACATTTTATTTAAAGTAACAAAATTGGGTAACACTTTACAATAAGGTTAATTAGTTAACAACATTAGTAAACATGAACAATACATCTACAGCATTTATTAATCTTAGTTCATGTTAATTTCAGCATTTACTAATGCATTATTAAAATCACAAGTTGTGTTTGTTAACATTAGTTAATGCACTGTGAATTAACACGAACTGTATTTTTATTAACCAACATTAACAAAGATGAATACATAAATGTAATAAAGCCATTGTTCGTGTTAATTAACTAATGTTAACAAATAACACCTTGTTATAAAAGTGGTTCCCAAAATTGTTTAGATTTTTATGGTTTTAATTTTAGTGATCTATTAAAATCCTGAATAGTATATCAGTGATCAATAAAAATAATACTGATATTAGCCTGGTTTGAGATTGTTGATGTGGTACAGGGCAGAAAAGCTCGATTTCTCTAAATAATGTTTGATATTGTGGTAAATTTCATTTTATCTCACTCGTGTCTGAGAAAATATCCTCGTATCTCCTCGAGTAGATGTCAGATCTCTTGTCTCTGGACATCTTTAACCCTTAACTGCGTGCTAATTGACATATTGAATATTGACTGTTGGTTAATTTTTATGACCTTCTAATGGAAAAGAGATTGAGAAATCACATGCATCCCTTCAATGTTACTTTTGTAGCCGGTCACAGAGTTAATGTGTTTACTGGCCGAGCTTTAATCCAATTACAGCCTCAACAAACACACATCCTTATCATCCGGCGCTCGCTCGCGTGATGGAGGAGCGCTAAAGCCTGCCTTTGTTATCACGGTCAGAGATTTCCTGAGATGATTATAGGACAATGTTCGTAGAGGCGCTGAACAATCTGTTTTAGTGAGATAACAAGGTGGTGATTATGCACCTACACGCCGGAGATTTGTGTCAAAACAAATCACAGCCGAACCTGATGAATTCAGCGGTTTGGGCAGGTTGCGGTCTGGCATTGTAATTCTGCTCAGCGTACCGACGGGGTTTGAATCATTAGATCAGTCGAAGACGCAGAGGAACGGCAGCTAATTGCGGTTCAGTGTTTGTAAACACAGATAAACACTGAAGCTAAAGTCTTTGAGTCTTTCTCTCTCTGTGTGCATCTGTACTGCTGTGCTGTCTCACGTGAGCTCTTCATTGACCGTTTTGCATGCAAAATACAATCCGCTTCATGCAATGCAATGCATTTCTCTGCATTACAACAGATTATGTCTCTAACCATGCAAAGCACATGGGCTCCATTCCCAGCGAATGCATGAACTTATAAAATGCATGCAAGTCACTGGATGAAAGTGTTCACCAAGTAGCTTTGTTTCAGAACAAAATACTTTGTTTTGAGTTTTACCTAATTTTAGATTGAAGTGCCACTCGAGCTGAAGTATAATTACACTAAAAGAGCTTTTACTGGATATAAAACTCTAACTATCAATCAGACAAGCAGTAGATTGTACAAAACGGGTTTAACTAACATTTTGTTGATCATTTTGAGACCTTAGCGATTGTGAATAATAATCAAATATGATGCAGTAGGATGCATAGGGTTAATTTACATGGCGGTCAGAATGTTTCTTGGCTGAAATACATGACAAACTGGTCCCGGTTTAAAGGTTTGGCTGCGTGAGACTAGTATTATCCTGATGAATTAAGGAGAGATTAGAGAGAAAGCAGGCTTCCCTTACTATTGAGCTATTAAGTATTAAGGTTTAAGTACTACGCACATGAATGAGACACAAATCGTGCTTTTCTTTGAGCAGAAAGTGAAAACAGTTGAAAAACCCACAGATTTGAATTGAAGACGGATCTGAGCTGAAACTAGAGAGCTGAATATCATGTAGACGCGGGGCCGAAAGAAGGTTCTTAAGGTACATTACAATACATTCACAATGAAGAATGTGCAATTCTTGAAAAATACTAAAGTCCTCAAATATTACTGTATGAAAATCAAATCTTGTCTTGAGAAGAAAAGGAGAGTCTTTGGTCTTTATCTGATTGATGATGGTTCTTGCTGAAGACTTGCTGATCAACTCAAAACACACCAAAGACCGCCTTTATGCGCTGCTTGCAGAATATGAAAACATAAGCAATATATATTAAATGTACATAGTATTACTCTGTGATGCTTAATAGTTTGAAATAACCCAATAAGTTCATTAAATACCTTCATTTGTGGTTCTTTGGTTCACATAAGTAACAAAGTATTTTGGAGAATTCTGTTTTGGGAGCACTTTTAATTAATTAATTAGAAGAAAATATCCGTTAGGATGATTTTTATTTCTAACCCTCTGGTGCTGTTCACGTGCAAGTCAAAAAACTATGTGGTATATTTTAGTTAGATAATGTTTGATTTAATATTTTGTATTTTTAGGGGATTTTATGGTACTAAATTATATTTATGAAATAGTTATATAATAGTTAATACCTGTTTAGTAGTTTTGGTTTGAATATTGTGGGGGTTGAAGTGTGAACTGTTTTAGTGGAGTCCCAGGTCATGCATAAGGTTTATGTATTTGTTTATTTTTGTAAAATGGTATTTTGTGCTATCATCCCCACATGCAAACTTCATCGGTCTCTTCCATGATATTGACTTGCACACCACACAGACTGTTACACATCACCCTGACTGCATTTCCCATCATCCATTGCACTGATTACACACACCTGAAAGCCAATACACACACTATATCACACCCACTCAGATCCTGCTCAAAGAGTATTGTCTGCGTTTATCGCTCTCCAAGTGATAGCACTTTACAGAGCCATTTTATTGTCTGAGTTTTAGTCTAGTTTTTCCTGTTTATTATCCGTGTCTTGATCCTAGCCTGCGTATCTCGTTTCTGTTATCTCCGCCTGCCCTGAAGTTTATAGCCTCTCTCGTCTTGTCGTTTGTACCTCGCCTGGATTATCATTGTTACTCCTCTTGTCAAGTCCTCTGGATATTGTTCGTCGATCGAGGACCACGCCTGTTTACTTGAGTACTCATCTGTCTTGCCTCATATATACCTGTTTGTCATTTGTTCGACCCTGCCTGTGTTTTGACTGTCTAATAATATAAGCTTGCATATGAATCCGCACGCATCACGGGGAATATCTGAAGACCAGGTTTTTCCATCACTCATCATTAGAACCCATTTTACACACGGCTCTCGTTTGTGACTCGTATGTTTGATGGATATGTCTAATACGTGTATTTACGCTTTGATATGAATGAAAACAGCGTATTCGTGTGGTGCGGCTGACACAGAACACAGTTAAAAAAACATTATGTACATTTTTTTAATCTAAAACTGCATTAAAATATTGAATATCTAAACAACTTATGTTCCAATTTTGTGGTTAGTGAGCTTTCAATATGATTTGGTTTGGGAGCAGTGCCAAAAGTTTCCACCGGATTTTATTCTGAACAAAATTATAAACACATCACTTTTGTTTTTGCCTCAGTTTTTCATGAGCTGAACTCAAAGATCTCAGACTTTTTCTATGTACACAAAGGCCTATTTCTCTCAAATATTGTTCACAAATCTGTCTAAATCTGTGTTAGTGAACGAGATAATCATCGTCCTCACAGGTGTGGCATATCAAGATGCTGATTAGACCGCATGATTATTGCACAGGTGTGCCTTAGACTAGCCACAATAAAAGACCACCAGGGAGTTAAGATGTTTTCTGAATCCAGCTAGAAACCACCTAGCAATCACCCTAGCAACCGCATAGCAACAAGCAGACCAATCAATCACCTCCAGAAGGTGTGGTGAAATCAGCCATTTACTTTCTGAAATCCCAACTAGCGCAGTGGTGATGGAGCGACGCCAGCAAACGCTGTTTCAAAGAAACACGACACACTTAAAGCTCCAGGTGTGATTTACTCGGCACCTCCGCTGTTCCTCCAAACCCTGAGCGTTTGGGGTTTTTCTGCAGTCGAGCGTGAAACTAGCCCTTTTCTGATGAGTGGAGCGGCCCGAGTCCCGCCGGCAGGATTTATTGCATAACGGCGCCTGGAGCAAAGGGCTCATGTGACGCTCTTATCTGCAGGCGCTGCTGTGTGTTATAGATGAGTGTGAACGCGCGCAGGTACCGCAGAGCTGATTAAAACAGGCACACACCGCGCTCTGATAGCCAATGATTCCCTACAATGATTCACAATAACAATCCCACATCCGGACCTGCGTTTATCTCCTGACGGCTAATTTATCAGCGCTGCTTGGGGTTGGAATAAACCTCTAACCCTGTGCATGAGTTTGGCTGCGTATCCTCGCGTCGTTTGTGCTGCGATGCTTTAAATCGTGGCTTGTTGAAGGAAGATGTGCTGTTTCTGTTCTAAGTGATCTAGTTTTGGTGATTAAAATGGGCTAAAACATTGAAGGAGGGGCTTGAGATGTATCACAGTGACTTTGAGGTCAAGTCTTTTGATTTATTTATATATGATTTATGTACACTAAATATTTTATGTAGATGAAAATTTCAGCATCACATTTAGTGTTACATTGAAGCCAAAAATATAGGACATTAATGAAAAATGCATGTATTTTTGTAGTTTCTATGTATTGACGGCTGTTATTATTTATTGCTATTAATGAATTATTAAATTAATAAATTCATCCCATAGCTAAAACTACTGTAATTTTAGAATCATTATAGTTTTTTTTTTTTAATCTTGGAACTTTTTTTTTTAAATCTTGAATCAGTCTTTATTTTGTGTTTTCATTTAAATGTGTAGTTAGTTGTAGTCTTTTTTTGGTGTTTTTGTCTTTTTGGTGTGTGTGTGTGTGTGTGTGTGTGTGTGTGTGTGTGTGTGTGTGTGTGTGTGTGTGTGTGTGTGTGTGTGTGTGTGTGTGTGTGTGTGTGTGTGTGTGTGTGTGTGTGTGTGTATATATATACACAATAATAAAAATGACAAAAAATATCTTTAGTGACATTTTAATTTCATGTACTAAAATAACTAACTAAATATAAATGTATTTAGTTTTACTTTGTTTTAATTTGACTTATTTTACTTATAGTTTTACCTTTTTGTTTTAAATTGAAATGGTTAAGTTTTTTGTAATGTAATTTTAGTAGGTTAAATCAGAATATACTTTTAGTTAAATATATTTATCCTGCCTCAAACGGCACCACCAAGGCCACGGGTCCAGGGAAAGCATGAACTGCATATATATAGCTTAATATACATTCATAAATTCTCAAAAATAAAATTAGTGTAAATAAATAAATATTACAAAAATAGTAAAATTTGACCTAAAATTACAATGAAAATTGCAAATAAATTCAAAACAATACAAATTCAACTAATACAAAAATGTACAGTATATAGAAAAATATATAAATTAGTTTAATTTGCATATGAAAGTTGATTTAATTAAGTCTTTAATTGATTAACATATCTTATAAAACAGGATAAAGCTGAGAAACCCTGTGCAGGAGGACACACAAGGACAGGCAGGTAATGAACGTCCGCCGCGATATTAAAACTGTCTCCGTACGCTTCTGACAGACGCCTGTAAGAGAATACTGTGATGATTCAAAGATCACCTCTGCTTCACCTCGCGCTCAACATCTGATTCAATTTAGATCCTTCCTCTGAGAAAAGCAGGTGAAAGAGCGAGAGAGAAGCATCCTCACGAGAGAGCGGTCTGAAGCAGCATCTTCTTTAACGCTCACTCGTGCGTGACGCACATATAGCACTGCTCACGCGAGGCTCGATTAACGCTCGCGCTTGATGCTAATAGGGTCTGACATCTGCCACAACACACCAGACTTACTCTGTGTCTAGATAGACACTACCAATCAATTAAAAAAATTTATTAATGCATTTATTAATCAAGGATGCATTAAATTGATCGTAATTGACAGTGAAGATTTTTATAATGACACAACTTTCACTGTTTTCAACATTGATAATATTCATAAATGTTTCTTGAGCAGCAAATTAGCATATTAGAATGATTTCTGAAGATCATGTGATCATGATCACTTTTTATCACCATTACTGTTACTTTTCATTTGTAGTTTATTTTTTTATTAATCTAATAAATTGACCCTTGGTGAGCAGAAGAGACTATTGGAAGCTTGTTTCCGGCACTGAATAAAGAAATATATATATATATATATATATATATATATATATATATACAGTATATATTGTCTTCTGGACAACTGTCAGATCAGCAGTCTTCCCCATGATTGTGTAGTCTAGTGAACCAAACTTATTTAATACACGAGTCTCACAATTTGAGTTGAATTACTGAAATAAATGAACTTTTCCACGACATTCTAATTTATTGAGATGCACCTGTATATTCATCCAATCCAATATTGGACTCATTTAGTTTAGACTCGGCTCGTTTCTAGTTTTAGGTTGTTATTTGCTTATAGCAGTTTGAAGTGTTTTTACAAGAACAAAAAAGTGCTGCTCTTATTGTTTTTGTTGAAGTCATTCTGACACTAAGCTCCTGCATCACAGGCTTGTATCCCTCCAGAAATAAAGGCGAACACAAGCGGCGCATGATAAGAGCTGCAGACGGTGTTTAAAGCAGCTGAATGAATGCTGAAACAGCAGCCGTACACTCGATCAATAGCGTCTGAGATGAAGGCTTGGTTGGGGTCTTTTACAAACATATAACAGCCCACGATGAGTTCACTGCACTGTGAGAGAGACACAGTATCAAAGAGCAGAAAATCAAAAACATGAGCCGCTTTAGCAGCGTTAACCGTGAGATCACTGAAGAATGAAGTCGTTTAACATCCACGGCCGCAGTGAAAGTGACAGGAGGAGCATACGGCTGTAGCTTTACAATATCAGCCTAAACAAGGTCATAGTAAGTTCATTGTACTTTCAGCGCTTTAACTTAAACTGAACTTAAATTATCTACATTAAAATAAGTTACAATTAGAACGTAAAAATTCAAATGAAATTTTAAATTGAAGGAATTGAAAATATTAACTTAAAAAAAATATGAAAAAGAATAAATGTCAACTTGTATTTTCTTTATTCTAATGTTATTAAGTGGCAAGCCAACTAAGAACAAAACAAATGAACATGTACTGCTGAAGTAATTCTGAATAAATGATGTTTTCAGGTGTTATTACAGCACAAACAGCAAATGAACATGATTGAAAATTCACATCTATCACTCTGTGTTGTGATAAAAGAATCCCTTGAATACTTGATGCACTATATTGAGACGTATATGATGTAATGCACAGGAATCATCTGTCATCAAGCTCAGCAGATCTGGATCTCATCGCTGGCTTTACAGGAAGACTCATGTCTAGATCAGACTTTCAACATGATTAAAAGCTTGGAATAATTGATTCAAAAATGTTTTGAAGTCTCTTCTGTCAAGCAAAGCTGCACTTTGATTAAAAATGCAGTAAAAACTGTGAAATATTACAATTTATAATAACATTTTCTAATTGAATGTATAGTACAATGTAATTTATTTCTGTGATCAAAGCTGTATTTTCAGCATCATTACTCCAGTCTTCAGTGTCACATGATCTTCAGAAATCATAATAATATGCTGATTTGCTGCTCAAAATACATTTCTGATTATTAGCAATGCTGAAAACAGTTGTGCTGCCAAATATTGTCTCAGTTTTGATTGTTGACTGAAAACAGTATGTTGCTGTGAGATGCAGTATGTGTGTTTCGTCTGCAGTACAGTATAACACACACACACACACACACACACACAAACACAGACACACACACAGAATATCAGATGCTCTGCCGCTTCCTCAGTATTCATCTGACTTCAGCACAAAGCCTTTCATCAGAGAGAGAGAGAGAGAGAGACAGACGAGAGGATGAGAATAGACAAAGAGATGGAGAGAGAGAGAGAGGAGAGATGAGGAGAGAGAGAGAGAGAGAGAGAGAGAGAGAGAGAGAGAGAGGGAGAGAGAGAGAGACAGGAGAGGATGAGGAGAGAGAGAGAGAGAGAGATGGAGAGGATGAGAACAGACAGAGAGAGAGAGAGAGATGGAGAGGATGAGAACAGACAGAGATGGAGAGAGAGAGAGAGCGAGAGAGAGAGACAGACAGCAGAGGATGAGAACAGACAGAGAGAGAGGAGAGAGAGAGGAAGGTCTAAGTGAACACATTTAATGTCCAGTTAATGTTTGATGTGTTAAATTCTGAAGGATAGAATGTGTGAGAGAGAGAGAGAGAGTTCTTCTTTCTCTCCTGATTAAATATGCACTGCAGTGAAAGTGCTGAATGCAGACAGAGAGTAAAAATAGACCATCATGCAACACTACAGTACAACAGATCCATGAAGCTGCTGCAGTCGTCACACAAACAGCCGACAGTATGAAGCACACAACACTCGTCTGAAGAACATGTGAGGAATGTGTTTCTAGAGTGACACAGCGACGATACACGGATGCTGAGTGGCTGTTGGTATGTTGCTATGCGGTTGCTAGGGTGTTCTAAGTAGAGGTCGACCGATATTGAATTTTACTGATACCGATAGCTAGGTTTGACCATACTTGCAGTTAGCCGATTAATTAACCGATAGTTTTTAAAATGGATACTGGATAAAAAATAAAGACATAACTGAATCATGAAAATGTGCTCCATTAAATAAATATGATTATATTGAGGTAAATTAAAGACATGCATTCAAATTGAAACAAAAAGTAACATCCAAAATAAATAAAAAAGGCACTCTAAATAACAACTAATTTTAACTTGTGAAACAGGAGAAACGTAACTAGTCCTGTTAAAGAGAACGGCAAGAGATTCAAGTGTAACATGGTCCATTTCTAGTTCTATTTTAATATTCAAAGTTAAGAAGCCTCAAATTATAATGACGAAAGCAGAGCTGGTGTGCATGTTGTCCAGTGAGTCGGCTCCTGCTGGCTTCATAAAGCATGCCCACTTCACTGAACACCCCTTCACTAGGCACAGTGGATGGTGGGGGGGCACAGGAATGTCTTTGCTAGATGTGCAATTGTTTTAAATCTTGTTAATTTTTCTGCCACCACTGCAGAGGCATGCCACTTCTTTCACTGGCAGGCTCTGACAAATAGCACTCAAGCTCAGTCTCAAAGCTGTACATCCCGTGAGACACAGCTGTGGCACCAAGGACCCTGGCATACAGAGTGTTCACTAAAGTGGGCTGATGGATTTTCTGCTTCTCATTCTGCTCAGGTCCTTCTAGTAGAGGGCATGGACCATCTTCTCTCTCGCGCTGTATAATGATAACGGACCATTCACAGCCGTTCCGGCAGCGGATGTAATCTGGAAAAACTATCGGAGTGGATTTTTGCCGATAACCGATAGTTCCGGGAATCAACTATCGGTGCCGATTAATCGGCAAAACCAATACATCGGTCGACCTGTAGTTCCTGGGTAATCTTCAAGTTTCAATAATATTTAGCTCTTGCAGTAAAAAGTCACATCATCCATCCATCTATTCATCGTCTGTCTGTCTGTCGTTCTATCCATTTAATTTAATTCAAATGTCAACTTCTTGTGTTGGTACCAATTCATGTTCACACTTGTGAATTCAGAGTGAATCTTCAGTGCTGAATCCGGTTCAGTCCTGATATCGATCCATCTGTCCATCAGTCTCTCTGTAGGGCGAGTGATCGACTCTGATATCACAGGACAGATATACGCTTGATGTTTGTTTGAAGAATGAATACGTAACGGCTCGCCACTCTTTGACAGAGGTCACACCCTGCGAGCCGTCACACACACAGGGCCGTGACTCTGGCCTGGAGCTACTGGGGCATGCTGGGAAAACCATATGTCACATGCTAGCTTCAGTGAAGGCCACGGCGCCATCCGCTGCTGACACACACACACACACACACACACACACACACACACACAGGTCTAATTATCAGAGCTCTGACAGTTTAAGCGAGCGACGCAGCATGCCTTTAGATGTGAACAGAGGAAAGAAAGAAAGAAAACTCTCCGCCTGCAGCACACCTCATCCGGTTTCATTATTCCTCATGTTTCATTATTCATGTGAGGATGTAACCATGAAAAACAACCACTGCAGTGCCGCCTGGAGCTGTTTATTTATTACATTTTGGATTTTGATTTTAACCGATTGACAGGATTGCAAAAAAGATTTCTTTAATAACTCGATCGTTCCTTCTAGATGGCAATAAGATTAAATGGAGCACAAATGAAGTCTACGCACTCTGAATATCAGACGTTTCTCCTGAATAAAAGACGGCAGTAACCTCACCTTTAGAAGGGATCTCAATACGGTCTCAAACTGTGCTCAGGGTTTGCCTGCATGTCAACCCACAGGAAGAATTATTTAATATCTCAATTGTCTTTACCAGTCGCAATTAAGGTTAAATGATGATCAAATGTGTAAGCTCATATCTCAAATTATTCTCTCTCTATACTCAATTATTGACTTATTTCTATTTTTTTATCTACTTTTTCTTAAAGAAACATCTGAGACAAAGTTGGGTAGCATTTTACAATCATGTTACTCATGTATATACTATGTACTTATTATAGTAATTACAATAACTAGGTTATCTAACCCTGAAACTAACACTACCCCATGTAGTTATATTACAGTACTTTTAGGCAGGTACACTGTAGATACACTGGAAGTAAGTGCACGTACTGTAAAATAAAGTGCAACCCGAAGTTGATACTTAAAAAATAGAAAACAAATGTGAAAGAGTTGGCAAAACTAGTGTTCGTAAACATTTAATGAGCTCATCAAAACAGACTATTGGTGAAGAGCATGTAGATCGAATCCTCACATCTGTTTTGATGAGCCTCTTAAATGTTTTCTGGATGTATTTTTTGATTGTGCATCTGATTTGTGTTGTTTGTTTTTATTGTTCTGTTTATTTGAAAATAAAAATGCATGCATTACATGATTGTTTGAAAGTTGATACTTAAGCCGAAATGAACTAAGAACTCCATTAAGACTTGTGTGCTCTGAAAAGAGCAATCACTGAACAATAACCTCTTCCTCTGAGAGAGAGAGAGACCGAGAGAGCATCTGTGTATATGGACGGAAACAAAGAGCGATGCCATCTTGGATTCTTGATTGGGTGCTTTAAGTGTGTGTGTTTGTCCATTGGCAGAGCATCTAAATGACCGCAGAGCTGTTCTGCTCTCTGTAGCGTCTGTCGTGGCAAAGTGCCTTGTCTGGGTATCACCGTTTTCTGCTCCAGAAAGGAAGTAACAGCAGACACCCACCGTCATCAAACGTTTCGTCTGACTAATGCAATGACTCATCGACACATGCAGCCTAAAGGCATTCCAGCTCTGGAAGCACTCCGTAAGCAGCCAATACTTGAAATCATCCAGTGGGAATAGTTGGAAAACTGTCCAGGAATAATTGGCAAAACACTATTGGGAATAGCTGGATAAGTGCTTTTGGGGGATCTGGCAGAAGTGAGGGTTCTCATCATGAGAATGTGTGTGTGACCACTTTCACCTTCGGCTGTTGAGCTTATTATCCATCACTGTTGTCTGCCAGCGCTATGGACCAAACCCCAAGGGTTATTCCTGTGGCTTCTGAATAGCGAGACTCAGACAGCTAACTGTGCATGTTCTTTGGGCTAATATTACCCACAAGCAGCTTTGTTTGCGACGTTATCTTGTGAATTAGAAATGCATTGCAATGGCAGCTTTTAAATGTTTGCACTGCTAAGGAATAGTGAATTTTCAGGTGATTCATTTAGTTAAATCCTATTTGTATTGCTGTGTTTATGATTAGCCTGACTTTTTAAGTTGGTGGTGTGTCACAAATTGGGACTAAAGTGGTTAAAGAATCATGGCTGGGCAAAAAAAGGTTGAATAATCAGGATGGAAGCAAAAAAAAGGGTTAAAACCAGATGTAAGAAAAAGTTATGATGGAAGCAAAGGTGGCGTAAAAGATGTAAAGGGGTTAAAGAATTATGATGGAAGGAAAAAAGAGGTTAAAGTGTCACAACATAAGAAAAAAAGTGGGTTAATCAATCATGATAGAAGCAAAAATGGGGTTAAAGAATCAAAGGGGTTAAAAATGCTTAAGAAATTATAACAAGAAAAATAGTTTAAAATTAAAAAAAGTATAATGACAAAAAAGGGGATAAAGAACATTATGGAAGCAAAAAAGGGGATTGAAGAAGCATAATGGAAGTAAGAAGGGGGTTTAAAATCTTGACAGAAGCAGATTAGCATTGATCAATTAAGTTTGAAGCAGCAAAATTACATTTCCCATCACTCTCTGTGGAAGTTCACGAATGCTAAAACATTCACATTCACACACCTAATGCCCATCATGTGCTCTTCATTTTGTCAGACTAGTGCTATAATAAAACCTTCCTGTCGGGAATTGAAAACCAGAAAATGACAAATGAAATTGCCCAATGTGTCAGTTTTTTTCAGGCTAAAATGACTTCATAATAGCGACTCATGAATTTGTACATCAGAGCGTCCCGGGAGGACTTGAATGAGTTCTTATTATCAGCCCCTGTACTAACACTGACTTCTTGAGCCTGACATCATCAGTGCTCTGCTAATGTCGAACGCCACTGTCACTTAGTCACTTTAAATGGATTTGTTTTCTTATTGAATATTTGTGTTTTTGCATATTTAGTTGCATGGCCATAATTTTGTATGGCATTAAAACCTTTGTATTCCGAGTTTTAAAGTGAATTGTCACTTACTGGTTGACATGGCAACCCGTTGATTGACAGATACTGTTATTATGATAAACAGACCACCATCTGTTCTCCCCTGAGTATTTCTAAATGCCTCGAGATCTTAATTAGCACCTACCGGCGGCAAATCTAAAAAATAAATAAAAGAATGGAATAAACAATTTGTATTGTAAGACGGGAACATTTGGATATCTCAAGGAAAGAATATAATTCACGTAAATAAATACCTTTATTCCAGTGTGATTTGCTGTGACAGAGAGCATATAATTACTTGCCAGAATGTGTTGTTTTGTTATTGCTTTCATACTGAATGAATATGAAATGGAAGTTATAACCATGACAACGAGATGGAATTTAAAGGTCTTGGATTAAATCCTGAGAGTGTTTTATCTGAGGTTTTTCATTAGGAGTCAGTTCTGTTTCAAGCATCAGCTTTATATTAGATGTTCTTCTACAATACCTTATGAGAAAACAGACAAATGAGTCAGTAGTTGGCTTTTTTACTTCAGATTTCTGGTATCTTGGCAATCTTGAGTTAAATTATTGAGATATCTCCTAAAACTCTAGAGAAGACACGTGTGAGATTACCGAGTTGCTTTCAGAAGAAGCATTTGAGAAGCACGAGCTACTGAATGGAGCCTATGGGCTAATTGAAATGTGTATAGCTAATTAAAAATGAACTATAGCATGTTGACATGTTTAGTGATTTTTAGAAAGTAGAGGGCAGAGCGAATGTTGCTGTCAATATTACTGACGTTTGCCATTCAGTAATGTTTGAGCTAATGTTCACAGAAGACTGACATTTTCTTTATCTGTCTTCAAAACCAGATTTATAGGAATATTTGATTGCTGTTTATTACTGTTAGTGATTTTGCAGTCTCTTTTTAAAGCATAGCTAGTAGGGGGCATTTATACTTATTAAAAAAGGGGTTAAAATATCACGAATTGGGTAAAAAAAGGGTTAAAGGATTATGATGGAGGCAAAAAAGGGGTTAAAGGATTATGATGGAGGCAAAAAAGGGGTTAAAGGATTATAATGGAGGCAAAAAGGGGTTAAAGGATTATAATGGAGGCAAAAAAGGGGTTAAAGGATTATAATGGAGGCAAAAAGGGTTAAAGGATTATAATGGAGGCAAAAAAGTGGTTAAAGGATTATAATGGAGGCAAAAAAGGGTTAAAGGATTATGATGGAGGCAAAAAGGGGTTAAAGGATTATAATGGAGGCAAAAAGGGGTTAAAGGATTATAATGGAGGCAAAAAAGGGTTAAAGGATTATAATGGAGGCAAAAAAGGGTTAAAGGATTATAATGGAGGCAAAAAGGGTTAAAGGATTATAATGGAGGCAAAAAGGGTTAAAGGATTATAATGGAGGCAAAAAGGGTTAAAGGATTATATATAATGGAGGCAAAAAAGGGTTAAAGGATTATAATGGAGGCAAAAAGGGTTAAGGATTATAATGGAGGCAAAAGGGTTATAATGGAGGCAAAAAGGGGTTAAAGGATTATAATGGAGGCAAAAGGGTTAAAGGATTATAATGGAGGCAAAAAGGGTTAAAGGATTATAATGGAGGCAAAAAAGGGTTAAAGGATTATAATGGAGGCAAAAAGGGTTAAAGGATTATAATGGAGGCAAAAAGGGTTAAAGGATTATAATGGAGGCAAAAAAGGGTTAAAGGATTATAATGGAGGCAAAAAAGGGTTAAAGGATTATAATGGAGGCAAAAAGGGTTAAAGGATTATAATGGAGGCAAAAAAGGGTTAAAGGATTATAATGGAGGCAAAAAGGGTTAAAGGATTATAATGGAGGCAAAAAGGGTTAAAGGATTATAATGGAGGCAAAAAGGGTTAAAGGATTATAATGGAGGCAAAAAGGGGTTAAAGGATTATAATGGAGGCAAAAGGGGTTAAAGGATTATAATGGAGGCAAAAAAGGGTTAAAGGATTATAATGGAGGCAAAAAGGGTTAAAGGATTATAATGGAGGCAAAAGGGGTTAAAGGATTATAATGGAGGCAAAAAGGGTTAAAGGATTATAATGGAGGCAAAAAAGGGGTTAAAGGATTATAATGGAGGCAAAAAAGGGGTTAAAGGATTATAATGGAGGCAAAAAGGGTTAAAGGATTATAATGGAGGCAAAAAGGGGTTAAAGGATTATAATGGAGGCAAAAGGGTTAAGGATTATAATGGAGGCAAAAAGGGGTTAAAGGATTATAATGGAGGCAAAAAAGGGGTTAAATGATTATAATGGAGGCAAAAAGGGTTAAAGGATTATAATGGAGGCAAAAAGGGTTAAAGGATTATAATGGAGGCAAAAAGGGGTTAAAGGATTATAATGGAGGCAAAAAGGGTTAAAGGATTATAATGGAGGCAAAAAGGGTTAAAGGATTATAATGGAGGCAAAAAAAGGGTTAAAGGATTATAATGGAGGCAAAAAGGGTTAAAGGATTATAATGGAGGCAAAAAGGGTTAAAGGATTATAATGGAGGCAAAAAGGGTTAAAGGATTATAATGGAGGCAAAAAAGGGGTTAAAGGATTATAATGGAGGCAAAAAGGGGTTAAAGGATTATAATGGAGGCAAAAAGGGTTAAAGGATTATAATGGAGGCAAAAAGGGTTAAAGGATTATAATGGAGGCAAAAAGGGGTTAAAGGATTATAATGGAGGCAAAAAAGGGGTTAAAGGATTATAATGGAGGCAAAAAGGGTTAAAGGATTATAATGGAGGCAAAAGGGGTTAAAGGATTATAATGGAGGCAAAAAGGGGTTAAAGGATTATAATGGAGGCAAAAAAGGGGTTAAAGGATTACTACAGAAGCAAAAAGCTTAACGAGTCACTAGTGAGGAAAAGAGTTATTAAAGAATCCTGTTTCTATGAAGTTGTGCTGAGTAGCTCCGCCCACGGTGAAATCTCATTGGTTCACAGTCCCACAGCTGTCGTTTAAACATTACCTCTGTTCTGATTGGCTGTGATTGGCCCATGACTTTTCTCTTGTTACTGTCTTACTTTACTTTCATGAAGAGCGTGGCACATGAATGTACAGCAGCAGATCAAATGCATCTTTTAGTGGGTTCTCCTAAAATACAATCCGAGTCTCAGAGGGGCAGAGACACTTAAAGAGTTTCACTCAGAAATTATTTATCTCTGCTGGTGTGATGCTGAATGTTTTAGGCCGTAAAGTGCACATTAAAAGTTTGTAATATCCAATCAAATGTAATTAGACTGACTTGGCAGCACTTAAAGCAAGATTTTAGACGAGACTTTGATACTCTGGCTCAAACTTCATACAGCAGTCGCTCTGTCTGCTGCAGTGTCATTTCAGCATTGAAATACTAGTATAGTTATTATTAGTATTGTGATGTGAATTAGTTTTTATTTTCCCCATACACAAGTGTAATAAGAAATATTTTGGCCTATATCAAGTGATATTAGCATATGTTACCTACAGTATAAGGCATATATATATTTTCACATACTGTAAGTTGAGTATTTAAGTTGAGTACATACTGTAAGTTATAAGTATTTAAATTTATAACATACATAAAATCCCCATAGTTAGATATGATAATAATTTATATGGTGATTTTTGTTACATGGTATTATATGTGACCATCAGATGTAAAAAAAAAAATGGATACAGGCAATTTTATTTAAAAAATATATGTAATTACACACAAAAATCCACTTTTTAATATTTTTGTATATACATGTCTGTCTTTTATATGTGCAGTTTTTAGGATATTATGTTTAGGATAATTGTATGGGTTATATATACAAGGTTGTATAAATATATTTATATACATTTTAATCTATTATAATCCTGACCTCTGTGTCTAAAAATGATGCTTATTTATGAAAAATATGAAAAATAATAATATTGAAGCAATATTTTAGGGATATAAAGAGCACTGGCTAGAAACATAAAAGATAAAATACAGAAATGATGGGATCTGAATACTTAGACAACTAAACCCTGCCATCTGCACACTTCATGACTCTCATTACTCCATCATTATGAAAATGGCAATAAAACGATTAGCATTGCAGAACAGGAAATTATTGCATATCCATGCAGAACGTGTGACAGAATAACTCAGCAGACTGAAACCAAGCTGACCTCTTGTTGTTGTTTTTCAGCTTTAAAAAAGAAAGAAACAAAGCGCTTGCTGGGATTTTTAGACTAAAAACACATAAAAGTGAAGATTTCATGCATGAGACATTATCTGGAGATGCCAGAAGTGCTCCTGGAGTCTAGCGTATCATAAAATGAGTTGAATATTTCTTCAGTCCGCAGCAGAGAAGCATGAAAGCAGAGTGGGTTCAGATGAGTGTGTTGAAAACGGAGAACTCCTGGCATTATAGATCTTCTTGTTCAGTGTTGTTTATAAATTAGAGATTCATTAACAATGCTGGGTTTTGTTCTTCGAGAGGCAGGATTATTCAGAGCGCTTGTTTGTGCTTCAGCTCGTCTACGGTTAATTGAATACACAGCTCTCTCGTTAATGCCATGCATGCTAACCTGAATCACAGCAGCAGACAACAGCATTTATTAACCAGCAGCAACAGCATATCTCCATGTTTTTCAGGGCCTTAAGTGCTTGTTTGCCAGTTCTGAGCAAACTTTAGCAGAGAAGTCGATATGTAGAGTGTGATTAGTGTGTAATGCTGCTCCACACTGAACCACAACAACAATAAAACATGCTTTTGAGAAATATTGCAATGCTTTCAGTAGAAAGTTGATTAACGGAGGAGAACTAGTTGTTTGGAAGGCATACAGCACTACTCAGTACTATACAGTGTGCATGAGATTTATCTGAGTGCACTGAATAACTCTGAATTACTTGGTAGCCAGTATCAGTGATATTTTTATATACTATTATTTGTTTTGTATTTTAAATTAGTTTTTATTTGTACATTTTTAGCTTTCATTTTAATATTGCATTAAAATAACTTTTCAGTAATTTTATGTGCTTGTCATTTTTTTGCATTAACTTTAATTTAATTTACATTTCTTAGTTGTGTTGTTCTATTAGACCATTTATTACTATTAGAGCATTTATTAATATTTGGGATTCACTTTTATATTTTGAACTAATTTTAATTTTGATTGCTTTAGTCACTTTTTGTGCTTTTGTCATTTGATTAGTTTTATAACATATTTCTATATAACATTAATTTTAACTTTTAGTGTTCAGTGCTTTGTAATTGTTTGAATTAGCTTTATTTTAATCCTTAATTTTAGTTTTAGTAATTTTATGTGCACTTGTCAATTTATTAGTTTTATTCAGTATTTATTCATGTTTTGAATTAGCTCTTATTTGTTGTATTTTAAGCTTTTATTATAAAGTATATTTTAAGTTTATTTTAAACTTTAATTTTATAGTAGTTTTTTGTATTTTAAATATTTCTTTATAACTTTAATTTTAGGTTTTTAAAATATAACTTTTATTTTGATATTTTAGCTGTCATTTTAGTTAGTTTAGTAATTTTATGTACTTTTTTCATTGTAATTTTAATACTTTGGCTTCATATTATTTATTCCAGTTAGTTGCCAAAACAAATTTTTTATTTTAAACGCTTTGACGGTTTATTTCTTTTTTTTATATTTCTTTCTTTTATTTTTAGAAAATGATACATTTTAGTATGACTTATTTTCAGCTTTAGTCAGCACTGGCCAGTGTACAGTATGTATAGTGCAGTGTCAGTGGCGTAGCAAGTCAGCCCCAAAAAATGTGCATTAAAACGCCGCTTCAGTTATTGTGCACACATTAAAACACACACACAAGATAAAATGCAGTTATAGAATTTCACAAAATACACCTTGCTTATCAGTCCCATGAAAGCACACACAAGATGAAATCCACTTAATGAATTATTTTGTTGCTAAAAAAAACCACACTTTCTAAAATTTAAAATAAAACTAAACTGTGGTCTAATAAACCGCCTTTCAGTATTCACAGGATTTTAGAATTTGGTTTTAGAAACACTAGCTTAGACAAACTATTGCTTAGCCTATTCCACAGATTCTGTAATTAACAAATTACCAAAGGACATGTTGGGCTGAACGAGCGGAGCGCAATCTTCAGAAAGACGCTCTCCGCTCTGAAGGAAATACGATCGCTACGCTCCCGGCCCCGCTCACATGCTCTGGCTGCAATGCAGCTGTGTAACGGGGAAGAAGAGAGAAAGACTCGGGCAGAGATTACTCATGAGCTGTCGGACAAGGGCTGGTCCCGTGCAGGGCTCTATATTCGTTCCCTTTCAATGAAAAGCTCCCCCTTAAAAGCCCCCAATCTGCCCGGGCCCGTATGCACCTGCACACCCTGCATGCCCAGACGCTACGCCACTGTGCAGTGTACTATATTTTCTCTGAATCACTCGGTGTATACGTCAGAGCTACGCTGGTTTTTGCTGCACTATGATGATTTAGTGGTGTATTTCCAGCCGTAATGGTGCCGAGTTGGTGGACGTTTATTTGAATAATTTGACACAATGGTGTGCTTTCATCCACTCGACCCGGCTCCGTGCTGCTGTTATCACATACAGTGCACTATTTCAGCTTGTAGGCTTTGCTACAATTAGAGTGAGAAGTGAACCACACAGCAGATACTCCTCTAATTATTAACACGGAGTCTAATCGCTCGATTCTGCACTTTCATTGAACAGAGAAACTATTTGAAGCAATAGTTCAGCCAAAAACTCTTTCCAAACCCATATGCTGTTATTTTTCCATTTGGAGTGAACTATAATTGCAACAGTTGAAAGCTGACAGAATCATCACAGCTGTCGTTTTTCACTAATTAAAGTGTCGTTAGTATAAAGGCTGATTTGACTACACACACACACACACACACACACACACACACACGCTTTTACTTCCAGGGCTTCGTCATTCAAGGTTAGTGGATTCTCTTTCCCGTACGACCAGCCCGCCATCCTTCACTTCATAATTAGTCTAATAAAACCGGTTGTCATAACAACGCAAGGTCACTAATGCATCCTATAATTTCAGACGGAAATGTTTCAGATTTTCTGCAGTCAGAGACACAAATCCTCACGAAGCAAATCAAGTGTGATGAAAACTGGGTTCATTCCTGTAACTACACAAATCCATTTCTATCTGTTCTCCATCATCAGATCATGATCCATTTGTAATATTTCTGTGATATTCAGGAGCTGAACTCCTCTAATCTTCCTCGAACTCGGTACTTTAGCAGAGTCATAGTCATTCTGTGGTTTGATATCAAAGTTATCATTTTTCCGGCAGTTGTCGAAGCACTTTTGAGGTCATTTATCCTGATTGGACTGCGATTGTTTTCTCTGTTCACTCCAAACTCGTTCAATAGTCAATCTGTGTCTTTCTCTGTTTTATTATTATTATTATTAATATTATTGTGGTTGTTGTTGCTGTACAATAGTAACATTTGTCAAATGTAATAGTAAAATGTTAGCCAGGATCAGTGTTACTTTAGTATTATTTATATACTGTTGTAGTATTCGTGGTGTTTCATTCTGAGGGTTTCTGTTGTTATGGCATTCTGAGGGAATGCTGGGTGGTTTCTAGGGTGTTGCTATGGTATCCTGAGGAGTTTCTATGGCATTGCCATGGCGATCTAGGGGGTTTCTGTTGCTATGGCATTCTGAAGGGTTTCTACGTGCTTTCAATGGCATTGCTATGGCATTCTAAGTGTTGCTAGGTGGTTTCTAGGGTGTTTCTATGGCATTCTAAGTGTTGCTAGGTGGTTTCTAGGGTGTTTCTATGGCATTCTAAGTGTTGCTAGGTGGTTTCTAGGGTGTTTCTATGGCATTCTAAGTGTTGCTAGGTGGTTTCTAGGGTGTTTCTATGGCATTCTAAGTGTTGCTAGGTGGTTTCTAGGGCGTTTCTATGGCATTCTAAGTGTTGCTAGGTGGTTTCTAGGGCGTTTCTATGGCATTCTAAGTGTTGCTAGGTGGTTTCTAGGGTGTTGCTATGGCATTCTAAGTGTTGCTAGGTGGTTTCTAGGGCTTTGCTATGGTGGTTTCTAGGGTGTTCATAATTTATGAAGGAACATTTCCAGGGCATTTCTGGTTGCTTTGGGAATTTGGTGTTGCTAGGTGGCTCTAGGTGTTTCTAGGCATTCTGTGTTGCTAGGTGGTTTCTAGGGTTGTGGTTCTATGGCATTCTGAGAGGTTGCTAGGTGCTTTCTATGGCGTTCTGATGGGGTTGCTAGGTGTGCTTTTTATGGCATTCTGAGGGGTTGCTAGGTGGTTTTATGGTTGCTAGCTGGTTTCTATGGTGTCACTGTAGTGTTCTTAAGGGTTGCTAGGTAATTAATGGCTAGAAGACACACTCTGAAGTTGAAAAGTTTTAGGAGAGTGTTCAGATCACTAACCCTGAGCATTAGTGATAGCACTAGTTAGTGTCTAAAAGCAGTGATGTTTGCTCATTGATGTTGAGCTTTCAGAGCTGGTTTCAGATGGCTGGTTATCCAGCAGAGCATTGTTCCTATATGGCCTGTTATCTCCGCAACCTCCCACAACCCCCTGCGGATTTCCCAGCATGCCCTGCTCCTGATGCTATAATTTTTCTGAGCTCTGCTGGGAACTCAGGGTGGTAGTTACGGTCTCTCTCTCTCTCTCTAATGGACAAGAGGCACTGATGGGCAGAGCTCAGTTCTCGCGGCTGGAGGTTTCCTTGAGAAGTAATAGTTGTAGATAACGAGCACTGCTTAGCGGTAATCCAGCGGCCCGTGTTGGTCTTACACTGAAGGCGTAAAGAGCCGTCGGAGTGGTAGTTTGGCTCTTGTTTACCCATCATGACGGGCTTTGTGTTATTGATCGGCGGGGACTGATGAGGGAGGATTACGGAGCTCTGCTCTCAAACAGCAGGCCTGTCGTTCACACTCGTCGTGATGCGAATAAATCAGATCATCGGCTGAACTTCTTGTGTTCCACAGCAAAAAGACTTTCTGACCTTAATAACTCATGTGAATTGGGTAGATACAAGAGAAAAATTAATACTTAAATGCAGTGGCGGCTGGTGCTAAAACATTTGGGGGGGGCGCAAACAAACTGAAAGTACGGGCGATCTGGTCCAAGCTTTTCTTCATCCGAACGCCTTGTGAACGGGTATTTTTGTAAAGATAAAACCGAATGTTCTTTCATCTGGAGATATTGCGCTTGCTTACACATTAATTAGTACCTGTCTGTCAACTGACGAGCTGCTGCTGAGTGGAACGAGAGTCGTTGAGAACGGTCCAATCACATGAGGCCAAACATATCAAAACAATATTGATTCGCTCTAACAACAAAAGTGGGAGGAGCCTGCGCCCCAAGGACAATTTGAAACCAGCCAATTAGAGCTTAGCCTCAAATCACATGCTTTTGAAAAGTTTGTGTACCTACATACACACTCATTAGTCCGGCCCGCACAAATATGAAAGAAATATAGTTTAGATTTTTTGATTTTCAATAAATTATAATATAACTAACAGTAGAATACTATGACTAAATGATTTTATTTAGTTAATATTTGCGATATATTTTTAACTTATTGTTAACATGTTAAAGGGGGCTAACTTGAAGGGGGGTGCTTAAGGACTGCTTAAATACTTTATTATTAGCATAACACTTGCTTATTATTTATCTTTTGTTAATTCTGATCGCTTCTATTGTCCTCGTTTGTAAGTCGCTTTGGATAAAAGCCTCTGCTAAATTACTAAATATAAATGAAATTATTATTATTAGTAGTATTATTAAATACTTTTTGTTTTATAATACAATAGTTATGTTGCAGTAGTAATATATTAAATAAGATTATTATTATTATTATTATTATTATTGCTGCTGTTGTTATTATTATTAACGCTAGTTATTCAATTAATATAAATGCTTGCATTTTTAGTTTACAGTACAATAATAATATTGCAATAGAAATATGATAAAATAATAAGAAATACAAAATTATATATATAATAAAAATTATATAATTATTATTATTATTAATTTAATTTACAATAAAATTATTTTGACAATGATGATGATCAATATTAAATACTATTAATTAAATGAGCTTTGTTACAGTATAATACTATGATTCTAATATTATAAATAAATACATTTATATTATAATAAAATTATAATAATAGTCATAATTAACAACAATAATAATAGTTGTTTTACTTATTTATTTACAATAGTAAATACAATTGTAATTATGTATTCACGATGGTATTACTGTAATAGTACATAACAAATAATATAATTGAATTATAAATGTAAATATAATGAATAAAATACATTTATCATTTGTATTATTGTGTTATTTGATGTTAAATTCTCGGCTTATTATTTTATGCAACAATACTATTATTGTAATGGTAATCTAATAAAATACTAAAATGATGCTCATATAATTTAAGAATAGTGAAATTTAATCATTTTTAATAATAATAATTATTGTTGTTTTTATTATTATTATGAGGTGCGCAGATGATTGAACTGTTATTGCTCTTAAACTGGACATGTGTTTTATGTTTCGTGAGCATGTTTGAGGAGTTTCTCTCGTCATAATGCAGGGTTTTCAGTTTTTATTGCTCTGTATTGATGCCTCGTGATCCGTTCGTCCGGTCTGGATGAATTATCAGAAGCCGCTGTGCTTCTCCGCTTCCCCTTTATTGTTGCATTCTTTCAATTTACACGTGAATGGCGATGGATATGAAGCTTTTAATTTGGGAAGGGGCAGGAGAAGGTCAATGCATTCAGCAGAGATGAGATGAAATTCATAAATTAATTCAGATTATCCAGGCCTGACGGTCTTTATGTGGAGTTGACCGCCGCTCCAGACTGGAAGCGCTGATCCTTTGTTACTGGCCATTTAGCCAATTCATGTCTGTTATCTATTTGAAGGTGACTAACAGAGACCGTTGTCTTTTGTCATAGCGGTGATAAATCAGGGTTTGGTTTCAGCAACTCAGATTAAATATTCTAGCCATACGCACATCACAGCTGGACTGTTTCCAGGAATAAAGAGATTTTTGTGAAGACCCAGTGTAGAGTTTGAAAGGTGCTTGATGTTTGGGGAAGGGCTTGTCCCAATGTTTTAATATGTTCATATGTTAGTTTACACGATTTGCTGTTGGAATAAATATTATAAATTAATTTATATATTTATATTTTATTTACTTGTTTAGTTACTTTACTTGTATTACAGTAAATTGGTATATTGTAGTATTTGTTTCTTACAATAATGAAATGCACTTATTTATTTGTTTGTTATTTTATTAATTGTATAATAAAATTATGTATTATAAATAATTAGTATAGTTATTTATTTTATTTGTATTTTATTGATGTATTATATATTTATAAAAAAATAGTATCGACTTGTATATTTATTACAATAAATAAATAGCTATTATAAATGATAATCACACACACACACACACACACACACACATATACATATATATATGTTTTTTATTATTTATTTATTACAATAAATTGCATTTGATTTGTTTATAGCCTTTCCCTTAAATGATTATTAAAATAACAAAATGGATTTATTTGTGTGCTTAGCATTTTATTTTAATTATAAAAATAGTATAAATACATATTTGTGTTATTTGTATTTTTTACAGTAAGTTGCAAATATTTCATTATTGTAGTTTTTTCTTAAAGGGCTTTTAAAAGAACAATATTTTTCTAATATGCATTTTAGTATGTTATGTATAAATATCATATTTGTTTATTTTTATTTAATTATATTTATTTTGTGTTTTATTATTTATTACAGTAAATTCTAAATATTTAATTGTTATAGATTTTTTATTAAAATGAAAATAAAAATAAATACTGGAATTAATAAACATTTTTCTGAATGTATATTTGGAGATTGTGTGGTGTTTGTTGGTGGCAGCTCGTTAATCTGCCGGTATCTGGACGGCTGTTAATTAGTGTGACGGTCATCTGAAAGAGACGAGGTGCTTGTTTCATAGAAAGAACGATCTCCATCCGTCTCTCTCCTTTTAAACTTCATCTTTTCCTCCGCTGCAGATGAACACGTCTCGTGCTTGTGATGCTGCGTTGCTTTCAGAAGCAGAATAAGAGATTCAGCATGTCTTCGTGAATTAGCAGAAGAACACAGATGGTGTGAAACCAGTGAGCGAGTGTGTGACGCGTGAAGATGTGTTTCACAGGTAATTGGTTTAGTGAAAGTGACAACAAGACTATTTCATCTTTTAGTGCTGGTCTTTTCATACAGTGAACGTGGTGGAGATACTGTCAAACATACAAAAAGACTAAGAAAACCCCATCACAACAGCTCGTGCACTATATTCCAGGTCTTCGGTGCCATTTTTGGTGCACTGTTTCTTTAAGAAAAGCGTGTGCTTTGTGTGATTGGCCTCTTTCTGTCCAATGAACGAATGCGAAGGAAAAGCAGTCCATAATGAACAGAACCAGCAGAGCTGAACTTCTCCAGACCTTCAGCAGATGCACTCTCATGTTTTTCATCTTCATCATGATGAAGATACTGACAATCCACCAGCCATCAGAAAACCATTTCCATCTGTGTCTGAACAACGTCCCAGAATGCAGTGCGGCAAGCCATAAAATGCTACTCTACTGTTCAAAAGTTTGGGGTCAGGAAGATTTCTAAGGTTTTTGCTCACCAAAGCTGCATTCATTTAATCAAAAATACTGAAAAAATGTGAAATATTAGTACAATTTAAAACAGCTGTTTTCTATGTGAATATGTGTTAAGCTATAATTTATTTCTGTATTTTCAGCATCATAACTCAGTCTTCAGTGTCACATGATCTTCAGAAATCATATTAATATACTGCTCAAGAAACATTTCTGATTATTATCAATGTTGAAAACACTTGTGCTGTGCAATATTTTTGTGGAAACTGTGATTTATATTTATTTGTTCAGGATTCACAAATGAATAGAGAATTCAACAGAACAGGATTTATTTGAAATATAAATATTTGTTAACATTATAAATGTCTTTACTTTCACTTTTGATCAGTTTAATGTGCCCTTGGTGAATAAAATGATTAATTTATATATAAAAACACATAGTAGTAACCCCATAATATATTATATAGTCTTAACTCTTAATAATTTAGAAATGTTCAATAAGCCTGAAGTTTTCGTGACATGATCTTTTGAGGCTGGGAAAGGTGCAGCTGCATTTATTGACTCAGAATGGATCGTTTTTTCCTGAAACATCTTTAAAATCCAGCGGTTTAAAACTGAACGTGAGGAACCTGGAGTATTCAGACGTGAAGCTGAATTGAAGCGGTTTAATGATGGTGTGTGTGTGTGTGTGTGTGTGTGTGTGTGTGTGCGTGTGTCTGTGTGCGTGCGTGTGTGCGTGTGTGTGTGTGTGTGTGTGTGTGTGTGCGTGAGAGAGTGTGTCTGTGCGTGTGTGTGTGTGTGTGTGTGTGTGTGTGTGTGTGCGTGAGAGAGAGTGTGTGTCTGTGTCTGTGTCTGTGTCTGTGTGTGTGTGTGTGTGTGTGTGTGTGTGTGTGTGTGTGTGTGTAATCACGCTTCCAGCTCACTGGACAGATGATAATGAGTGTGTCATCTCCTCCTGGACCAGAGCTCGCTCTGTCTGTCATTCATCAGCATCACAGCGTCACCTGATGAGGAATCGAATGGGATGAAACAGCCTAATGTAGCGTGAAAACTTGCATCTTTCAGAACTCAGACGTCCTCTGCTGTTCAAGACTAAACGAGTGATAAAACTGCACCGTTTGGGAAGTTTGAGTGCATTACTTTACGAGCTTGAGCTTCATGAGGTGTCAGATCACGTCAGTGTTTTATCACAGATTCACAGGTTTATTTTAATAGTGGAGTTGTGATGCAGAACTGTTCGTGATGTAAGCAGCTTTTATTATGTTTTGGGCAGTGTAAGATGAACACTTTTGGTCTCTGTTTGTGAGTTAAATCAGTCCCAGTATGAATCAGAGACGCAGAGATGATACCAGACGGCGTTTTCCTTCAGTTTGTTTTATTCTGGATGGAAAATAGACTTAAAGTTGAGTCAGATATTTACATCACAACCATACAGCACAATATGCTGCTGGAGTCAATTACAAATATTTCATTTTACTATAATATGTATTTTTCTTCTAAATGGCTCTTAAAGGAATGTCATGGATTTTTTATTTATATATATATATTGTATTATTTGTATTAATTTTTCATATTTTTATTAATTTTAATAAAAAAATTGATACATAAATGATTATGGTACAAAATAACAAAAAATATAAATGTTGTCTGTTAAGAATCCTTGAATAAAATACTATAAACCATTAATATACTCATCAGTTCTCCTTAAAGCAGATTCAAAATATTAATTTTTATTATATACTTTTTTTCTGCTTAAGTGTTCTTAAAAGAATATCATGTATTATTTATAATTATTACAAATAACTAACTAGTTATGATAAAATAAATATATAATATTAATTTATAATCATTTTTAAAATTTATATAACTAATAAAGATCCCTTAAAATCCTATAAACTGGTTAAAATACTCAATAAAAGCTTTTAAAATGGTTCACATCACATGTTTTATTGCAGTTTACTGTTGTAATAAGATGTTTATAGGCTTTTGAACAGATTAAATGAGCAAATTATGATTTTTATTTGTATTATAATAAATAAATAAATTGTTCTTATAAAATAATAATACAAAATGCAAATATAAAATAAATGTAATAAATAAAAATAGTATTAACTAACATCAATGTGTTTATTATGCCATAAAAACAGGGCCGGATTTCTTTTTCAGCCCTGGAGTTTCATGCTTTAGTCACGACTGACTATAGGCCTATTAAAATAATGTAATTAAAACCTCAGTATATAGGCTGCGTCTGCAAATGTGCACTGGTCCCTACAGCCTTTAATTGATTGTATGTTTGCTCACATATCTCCAACAACTGACGTGTTTTTATTAGCAAGGTGCCGCTGTCAGAGGAGTCAAGAGATAATTACGTCTGAACATCAGTCAATAAAGCATTTCTTTTAAACAATGGCACTGAACTATTGTAACCATGTAGCCTATGAATGAAGGAACACTTAGAGAGTGTGGGCTACTTCTGGTCCTTGCATTCGTACTTCAATAACGAGGTCCAAGTTTAAAGAATAAACTGAATAATATGCTCATTAATACCTCTTAAATCTAATCTAATCACAATTTCATTGCGTTGTACTGTTATTATGAGCTGCTTATAAACTTTTGCTCAGTGTTAGATGAAGAAACTCCTCCCAAACCTTCATATTATCCTCCGTTTGAGTGTTGAATCAGTCCCAGTATGAATCAGAAACACTCAAATGAATACCAGACGGCATTTACCTTCAATCCTCAGAGGGGAAGAAAGCTTGTTTTATTCTCTCGGGTTGAAAGAGGCTGGAAAATGGACTGATAATGTAAACGATGACTTTTTTGGTGCAAAAATCTTTAATAATCTTACAAGTGGACTTGAGGGAAAAGAGTAAAAAGCAATGAGAGGTGTGATGTGAGCCGTTTAAAGGAGTATTAATGAGTATATTAAAGCCGTTTTTCTTTAACCGCGTGATTGTTCTGGTTTTAAGGGCCATTGGTTTTACGGCTCTCTGAACTGGGTAAATCATCAGACTTCAGAGGCTGGATATTCAACAGTGTTCCCACTTTAGGACACTTTCACGCAATATTGAACACGCTATGATTTTAGAAATGAGAGGTATGAAAATGATTTGCAGCATTGTGAGTGTATTTTTAAGAGATGCCCTTGAGCATCATGTAAACTCAGCGCTGCTGTGATCGGTGTTTCTCGGGACGTCCTGTTGAAGGTCATTCGTAGCACAGCGTCTTGATTTCGTCTCCCGCTGCTCTCGGATCCAAAGGTCAGGACTCTGTTTACAGCGAACGCAGTACTTGCTGACAAGCAGGTTAGTTTGTGTTGTTAAATCTGCTTTTTTTCTACATTCTGGTCTGTTTGGCCAAAACAGGATTACAGCCGTGTTGCATCAGTGTTACGTTCAGATGTAAAATTGAAGCATCTGTGTTGACAGTGTGTTGGCCATGTGTGTGAAGGGTGAACGTGATTTAATTAGTGATTTGGTCGTCATGGGATGGTGTTGCTGATAAGCTGTGATGAGAGATGAAGGATCACAGTGTCATTGAATGAATGAATGATGCATTTATATAGCGCATTGTTGTGTATTGTTGTACACCCAAATCGCTTTACAATCATGTGGGGGGGGGGGTCTCTCCTCACCCTGGTGCGAGAGAGAGTCATAGAGCCAATCAAGTGTATGCTCTCACCACACACCAGCTACAGGTGGAGAGGAGAGAGAGTCATAGAGACAATCAAGTGTGTCGCTCACCACACACCAGCTACAGGTGGAGAGAGAGAGAGAGACATAGAGACAATCAAGTGTATGCGCTCACCACACACCAGCTACAGGTGAGAGAGAGAGAGTCATAGAGACAATCAAGTGTATGTGCTCACCACACACCAGCTACAGGTGGAGAGGAGAGAGAGTCATAGAGACAATCAAGTGTGTCGCTCACCACACACCAGCTACAGGTGGAGAGAGAGAGACATAGAGACAATCAAGTGTATGCTCTCACCACACTCCAGCTACAGGTGGAGGAGAGAGAGTCATAGAGACAATCAAGTGTATGCTCTCACCACACACCAGCTACAGGTGGAGGAGAGAGAGACATAGAGACAATCAAGTGTATGCGCTCACCACACACCAGCAACAGGTGGAGAGGAGAGAGAGACATAGAGACGATCAAGTGTATGGGGATTATTAGGAGGCCATGATTGACAAGGGCCAGTGGAGGGATTTTTAATGACCACAGAGAGTCATTGATGATATTCAGATGTTGTTTTGTGAAGCAGGGCCACAATGTGTTTGCTCTCTTCTGGCCTTAATGACTATAGTTCACCTGTTTTCTTCAAATCCTTTCCAGGAGCAAACAGGGTTTTAATCGTTAACTAAAACTAAAACCACACAAAAAGTTAAACTTTGTTTAAATGAAAGTAAAACATACGTAAACTAGAAACCTAAACTTAAAACTGTATAGAAATATATTAAATAAATAACAGCAATGACACGGCAATTACTTAATCTAAACTAAAACTAAACTAAAATTCAAATTGAAAAAAGAAAAGGGGAAAAATATTTAAATCAAAAGTGACAAAAATGCACAACAAAATTGTTCAACCTAACTAACAATTAAAATACATTATACACTAATTCAAAATATTGACTAAAACTATACTGCTATTCTATACTAATAAAATGACAAATACTAATACAAATGGCGAAAATAGGCAACAAATATGTTAAAACTTAAAAACATATAAAATTAAACCAGAAAAAAATATATAATAATAATAATATTGACAACTATAATGCAATGCTGTACTAATAAAATAACAAATATCACTACAAATATAAAATTGCACAATAAAATTGCTGTAACTAAAATTAAAAGAGAAAAATTAAATCTAATTCAGAATACAGACAAAAGCTGTAATGCTAAACTATAAGGCAAAAACTATAAAACTTGTGTGTGCGTGCGTGCGTGCGTTCGTGCATGCGGTGGTGTGTGTGCCTGTGTGTGTGTGCGTGCGTGCGTGCGTGCGTGCGTGCGTGCGTGCGTGCGTGCGTGTGTGTGTGTTTTGCACATGCCACTTGAGCTAATTGATTAAATATTCAGATATGCTTTCTCTTGTATAGCTTTCTGAAATCTGATTAATTTTAGTGAATGGTTTCATTTAGATGTTTCACTTCTATTGAAGATTCGCTGATTAATTTGCATATCTGATAAGAAAATATTTTTTCATGTAGAATTATTTAGTTGAACATTGCTGTTTACCACTGTTTTTGACTCAAAGTGCTTTGTTTTTGTGGAAACTGTGGTACATATATATATTTTTGGGTTCTTTGATGAACAAAGGTCACCAGAATAGCATTTATTTGAAATATAAATATGTTATAACATTATAAATGTATTTAAAGTCACTTTTGACCAATTTAATGTGTCCTTGCAGAATAAAAGTATATGTTTAAAAAAAAAATAATACTTTTATTTGCATAAATAATGAAAGTACTGCATAAAATGATCATCCAGCAAGAGTTTATAAAACTGACCTGCAGCATATAGAAGCGCTGAGCAAAAGAGATCAGAGCCTCATGAACTGGAAACCTCAGTCCTGTTCACTGCGCCGTGTTTTATTCTCATACGTATCATGAAACTGGCCTTATGTCTTATGAGTGTGATGATGTTTGGAGTCCATTACAGGACGAGGCGCTCCAAACACCTGCTGTCAGAAAATATGAATGACAGAAGACAGTCTGTGCGACTGAAATGAAGAGAAGCGGCTTATAAATGATTCAGCTCTGCTCGAATGCGTCTCTCCCGCTGAATTTGTTCTGTTTTCATAAGACTGCAAACTGACTCTCAAAATGGCTGCTGATGCACGAGAGAGAGAGAAGAGCATCTCCTCTAATGTTAGGCAGCTCTGCTTTCTAGAGAGAGAGAGAGAGAGAGAGAGAGAGAGAGAGAGAGAGAGAGAGAGAGAGAGAGAGAGAGAGAGAGAGAGAGAGAGAGAGAGAGAGAGAGAGAGAGAGAGAGAGAGAGAGAGAGAGAGAGAGAGAGACTGACTCACTGCAGCCTAATTAGTGCACTAGATATACTGTATATCATGTCAAATCACGTCGGCTGCCTGCACCATATTTGATGAATCAAATCCAATATTGTTTAGTACTAATTTTAGGCTGCTGATTTTTCTGGAGCATGTCACACTTTCTCATTAAACATGATGCATTTCTTAACATTTTGTTTTTGATAATCATTAGTATGGTGATGAAGTCTTGTATTTTCCCTTAATCAGCAGAAAAACACCACAAACACATGATTCCTGCTTGAATCTGAGCCAGATTACAACTGTTTGTTCAATGTTTGACATTAATTTATGCCTAATCCTGACTGGGGAAAATGCAAACATGAGTCAGATGATTGCATCTGTACGTTTTACTGCATCCAAACAGACACAGAACATTATTAAGTGTTCATTAATAAATTAAATAAACATTAGGCCTTTTTGCAAGGCAGCCGTTTTTCCTCCAATAAGTGGGACTGTGTTATGATTAGTGCTTTTCAAATCAGTGTGTGTGTGTGTGTGTGTGCTTGTGTGTGTGTGTGTTTGTGCGTGTGCTTGTGTTTGTGCGCTTGTGTGTGTGTGTGCGCTTGTGTGTGCGCTTGTGTGTGCGCTTGTGCGTGTGCGTGTGCGTGTGCTTGTGTGTGTGCTTGTGCGTGTGTGTGTGTGTGTGTGTGTGTTTTACAATAAAATACTGTATTAATAATTTAATTGCAGGTACAGGCAGTGTTATTTAGTGGTATTTATATGCTGTTATAGTTTTATTAAAAATATTAATTAGCTTTTTATTTGTTTACTTTTTATTTTAGTAATTTAATATGCGCTTTTGTCATGTTTATTAGTTTTTGTTCTTATTAAACAGTATTATTTACATTTAATTAATTAATTTATTTAATAAGTTTTAGTTGTATTTATTTCAGTTAGTAATTTTAGTTCTTCGACTTAATCTTAGTTAGTAGCCAAGACAAGATTTCAAATTTCTTTGCTTTATCTTTTTTGTGTAATATTTCTATAGTTATACATTTGAATCTGATATGTTTCAATTTATTATTTCAAATAAATAATGTTTTTAATAGATTCAATTGTAGTTATTGTTACTAATAACCCTGGTTACAGGTCATTTTCTGTTGTGGGACTCTGCGATGGTGGAATACCCATAATCCCTTGCACTAGGTTAATTTAATCATGCACGCTCGGGCAGTACATCGGGGGTTTACGGAGACATGCACAGAAGTTGTTAGAATTAACAGAGGTTTTAGTGCTGTTGGTAAGTAGTAGTTGTGTTTGAAGTCACCGTTATGGTGATTAGTGTTCCCTACGGCAGAGACCTCATTAACTTATTAATTAGTTTCCACCTCGCCAGTGTAATACCGTTAGAGTAGAATATGACAGGTTAAACATGAAGTCACATGGAGAAAACAATATCTAATAGGATCATAATTTAAGATCAGGGGTTGGAAATTAAATGATTTTGTTTTGGTTTGTTTTTAGCATGTTCCACCACACTTATGAATTCATAAATGTATATAATATGACAAACGATTGATATGATTGCTTGGTGTAGCTACTGTGTTTTGCCTTTTCAGTATAGTGTATAATTATGATCATGTTTTGCTTGTATTAATTTTTTATTTTGTTTTTGAAAGAAGTCTCTTCTGCTCACCAAGGCCACATTTATTTGATCAAAATATAGTACAATTGTGAAATATTATTACATTTTAAAATAGCTTTTTTTGTATGTGAATATATATTAAAATGTAATTTATTTCTGTGATCAAACTGTATTTTCAGCATCATTACTCCAGTCTTCAGTGTCACATGATCTTCAGAAATCATAATAATATACCGATTTACTGATCAACAAACATTTCTGATTATTATCAATATTGAAAACAGTTGTTCTGCACAATATTTTTGTGGAAAATGTGATATTTTCAAGATTCACAGATGAATAGAAAGTTCAAAAGAACAGCATTTATTTGAAATATAAATATTTTAACATTATTAATGTCTTTACTGTCTCTTTTAATCAATTTAATGCGTCCTTGATTAATAAAAGTATTAAGTAAAAAAAAAAAAATTATTAATATACATTTATTTTATTTGTCCAAAAAATGTTATGTAGTGTAACGCAGGTTACAGTGTATAGCAAAGCGTTTTTATCATGTTTATGTTATGTAATATCTCATATGGTGACGGTTTGATGCTAACGCCATCAGAAGAGTGTTGGATGCTAAACATGTCCCTGTGCTCTCCAGCGCTCAGGTCACATGCTCTTCCGGCGCTTGTTTCTACATTTAACCGAATATCCCACGATATAGATCACGGTCATCAAACAATAGTTTCCCGCATACAACACTTGTTTTGAGGAGCGCCAGACTGAATATTTCAATCTTTCAGATTTCATCCGAGGCGCTGGGGGTTTGTGAAGGTGACATATTCCTCCGCAGCAGCTGCGATGCATAATGGATGTGCTCCGGGTGCCGAGCGGAGCGAGTACAGATGTTAAAGCGCTCCTGCAGGACTTCCATCCGCAGCATCAGCGTTCGCCTGTTAGCCGCTGAAAGAGGAGTTATTACACACAATATCTTTACTTGCCACGGTTTCTGAAAGCTCACACTCACTCACTCACTCACTCACTCACTCACTCACTCACTCACTCACTCACTCACTCACTCACACACACACACACACACACACTCTCACACACACACACACACACACACACACGTTGGTTTTTATGGTTTATGGGGACTCTCCATAGGCGTAATGGTTTTATACTGTACAAGCTGTATGTGCTGTTGCCCTACACCTACCCTACACCTAAACTTAGCCCTCACAGGAGACGGTGCATTTCTATTTTCCTCAAAACTCACTCTGTATGATTTATAAGCGTTTTAAATTATGGGGACACTGAAAATGTCCTCATAAATCACCTTCTCCTTGTAATACCTATGTTATACCCATGTCATTATACAAATTTGTGTCCTCATAAACCACATAAACATGCCCACACACACACACACACACACAAACCACACAGAATATACACACACACACACACACACACACACACACACACACACACACACACTACACGTACACACACACACACACACACACAAACCTGCAAAACCAGACACTAATACTCGGCCTTTGACTCGGCTTTCAATTTCATGAAACACTTTTGGCAAAACACAACACTCTCAATGAAACACACACAAATCTAACAGAAATTAATATTATGGTTTGCAAATATTTGCTTTTGAGATGTGTTTGTGATATTTTGAATGCAGTGCTTCATTTAGCAAGAGATGTTAGACATTTGCATTTTGTGTGCGATTCTTGTATTTTTGTGCAAAGTTTTGAAAATGTGTGTAAGCAGCTGAATTTAAAAAAACTATTTTTGTATTTCTTTTCTTTCGTGTGTAATACTGTATTCATTGTCACAGGTGCTTACAGTAAAACAAGTTCGGTTTCAGTCCTGCTTTCGTGTTTTATCGTGAATTTTCAACCTCTTTCTGCCAAATTCTTTCAATCTTGTACAGAAATGTGCTTAGCATCTCATGAAAGAAGAGAACGGGTGAACGTTAGAAACTAACAAGACGGGTGACACAAAGCCCCCGCTGTGTGTGTGTGTAGGAGGCCGCACAGTATCTACTGGATCTAATATCTCGCCTTTAATATTAGATGTTCTCTCCTCCCAGAAACATAATCTGATTATTTTCCTTGCTTCTTTTCTTCTCTAATGGACTGATTTTTGGCTGCAGGAGTTTCTTGCGGGCGCTGCAGGATTTCAGTCCTTCACGTTGTAGTGTGTTACAGTTGTTTTCTTGGTGACACTGGTCCCAGCTGCCTTGAGATCATTGACGAGATCCTCCCGTGTAGTTCTGGACTGAATCATTGAGACTCCACGAGTTGAGATCTTGTATGGAGCCCCAGTCCGAGGGAGATTGACAGTAATTTAGTGTTTCTTCCATTAGTGAATAATCGCACCGACCGTTGTCACCTTCTCACCGAGCTGCTTGGCGATGGTCTTGTCCCCGTTCCAGCCTCGTGTAGGTCTACAATCTCATCCCTGACATCCCTGGACAGCTCTGTGGTCTCGGCCGTGGTGGAGAGTTCAGAATCTGATTGATTGATTGATTGCTGCTGTGGACAGGTTGTGTTTTATACCGGTAACAAGCTGAGACTCCTTTAAGACTGTATAAGGTATACCTGTTACCTGTAGAAAGACACCTGGGAGCCAGAAATATTACTGATTGATAGGGGATCAAATACTTATTTCAATCATTATAATACAAATCAATTTATAACTTTTTTGAAATCAGTTTTCTTGATTTTTTGTTGTTATTCTGTCCCTCACTATTCAAATAAACCTACCATTAAAATGATAGATTGATCATTTCTTTATCAATCTAAATCAGCAGGGGATCAAATCATTTTTTTTCCTCTCTGTATATAAAATGTTACCCTTTTAGTATTTCAACAAACTTATTATAATGCGAATAACACTTGTGAAAGGCTATTTAAGAAGATTTTACAGTTATATAATATAGATATGACATTGCAGATGAAACTGATTTTAGAACTTCAACTTAATTTTTTGTTTCTAATGTTTAAGTTTACGTTAAGTTTGTTATATTTATATTTAATATGTTTTCAGCTTCAATGCAATTTCACTAATAAAAGTTATTGCAATTGATATGTTGCTTGCAAAAAAACACTAGTAATAAACTACTTTTGGATGGAGAAAGATGCTGTTTATAACCGTTGTTAAACTGTTATCTGAATGATCACACATCTGATTTAATGAAGCAGACGTCTCTATGGCTCCACTGAGTGCTGAGGTTGGTTTCTGGCACACTAATGTAAGCGTGTAACACGGGACGCGCTCGTAATGTGTCTGTGTTGATGTTCTGGAGAAGGGTTTGTTTCAGGCCTGAATCTCTCCAAAGATCATATGATATTACAAATGAATGAATTCAATGCATAATGCACAAGTTAAAAAATATGCGTGTACAAGCTTTTTTCTGTCTAAAGAGAGGAGAATGATTTCTGAATAAGACGGAGCCTCGGCTTTAAAGGACTGTGAGCGTTGAAGCGTTGCAAAAATTTGATAAAAATTTGATTTTGGTCAATTTGATTTTATTTTTAGGAACATGTTCCACTGTCTCTCTGACTCTTAGAATTATGTTTTTGCTGCTATTCCTTTAATATAGCCCTATGAAATCAGTTT
>CM050417.1:477500-510000 GCA_027564155.1 Gymnocypris eckloni scoliostomus
TGTGAGCTCAACCTGATGAGAACTAATCACATCAGCTGAGCTTTGAATGTGCTGTCGATATAAAGCTGTGGTACCCACAGAACACACTCCTGTGTGTGTGTGAGAGAGAGCGAGAGAGAGAGTGAGAGTGAGTGAGTGTGTGTGTGTGAGAGAGAGAGAGTGTGTGTGTGTGTGTGAGAGAGAGAGCGAGAGTGTGTGTGTGTGAGAGAGAGAGAGTGTGTGTGTGTGTGTGTGTGAGAGAGAGAGAGAGAGTGTGTGTGAGAGAGAGAGAGAGAGAGAGAGTGTGTGTGAGAGATGTGTGTGTGTGTGTGAGAGAGAGAGAGAGAGAGAGAGTGTGTGTGTGAGAGAGAGAGTGTGTGTGTGTGTGTGTGTGTGTGTGTGTGTGTGTGTGTGTGTGTGTGTGTCAGCAGATTTCACAGCTAAAGAGGTCACAGTGAGAGGAGCTTCTGGATAATACACAGCTGTGCAGTATATAATGTACATAGTATGTGAAATTTCTGTCTGCATATCTGTATGCAATTTACCGCATATAATGTGTTGTTTACATAAGAGATCGCTGCCCTGGATAATATCTCCCAAAATGCAATGTGTGTAAACTGTGTGACTAATGAACTGGAAGTGATTTGTTAATAACAACTTTTTCTTCACTCATTATGTAATTGGATGTCCACAAGTTCAAATATTTTATAGCAAATTAGATTAAAAATGCATAACCGAACTATATGTGTAAATGAGGTCATGTGACAACAGTGTAGCACAGTGCACTGCTGTTTGAAGTAAGCAATATTTAGTAAGTAGTATGCTAAGAAAGTTTGGGATTTGGGATTACAGCAATTAAATTGCTGTAATATCATGCTTTTGCTCTTTTTAGCTCCGTATGTTTCTTCTGAATACAGTGAAACCTGTTGTTATAAGGTCATTCATATTTCTATTTTATCTTGTCAGTGTTTTTGAAGCCGGCCCTGAGGGTCCCGCTGAGCCACGCTGGTCAAAAGTTAAATCTGCTCCTAACCTTTGAAGCGATTATCCTAAAATCACATTTCTGCTGGCGTCTGAAGCGGCCGATTGTGCTGGAGTTGCTGCGACTCCGCCGATGGCTTCGTAATTGCTGCTCGCAGCTGTATTTTCACATTTCAGTATGGAAGGTCACGTCTCCATTTTTACTTTCCAAATCACAGAGATACTCACCCTAATCCTGCAGAAGGGGATTTGAGAGCGTCCCGACTGTAAAGTGCTGCTCTGGGGAGCTTTTTAAACTGCAAACACGAGGGGAGATTCGGTCCTCATTATGAGAGCTGGATAAGAGAGAATAGTGTGGTGGCTTGAAGTGATAAAGAGAGGAATAGAGAGCGACGCGTTTGAGAAAAGCACAAACAGCAGAGGGGAGAAGTGAAGAGTGCACTCTGATCAACAACATGTGGAGATCAAAATTGCCTCGTCCTGCTTGATTGCATGTTATCGCACCATCCCAGAGGGGTGTGTGTGTGTGTGTGTGTGTGTGTGTGTGTGTGTGTGTGTGTGTGTGTGTGTGTGTGTGTGTGTGTGTGTGTGTGTGTGTGTGTGTGTGTGTGTGTGTGTGTTTTGACATTAGATAGTTTGATCATACAGTAACTTTTTAAACAGTTTAAACACTGTATCCTATTGACTAGGGCTTCAACGATTAGTCAACATTATCAACAACAAATTGTCGACAAATATTTTTGTTGTGGAGTAAGTCGTTTGATCTCCTATGACCCAATGTAAGAGCCTGCAATACTGCGGTTTGACCAGCGTGGCGCTGTAGCGCGAGACTGTAGTTCAGCCCTCCTGGATGCAGTTTAAGAGAAGAAGACATACGCAGTGCTTCAAAGCAGTCAAACGAACCTGAAGCTGTCGAGCGGCGTTTGGATGAATAAGTAAATATATTCTGCACGCTTTCCTCTCAATAATAGAATAAACACACACAAAAAAACAGACAGCGGTGTGAAAGCAGCAGTTAAAACCGCATCTGATTACAGAGATGTGGATGTTTGCACGAGCTCAGCAGTGAAGTCCAGTCACATCACGTTCGTTTATATAGTACTTTATACAATAGCTTTAAATCAAGCAGCGTTACGGTATTAAACATGAAAAACCAGAGTCAGTGTCGCAAAAATAAAGCATCTTATCACTATTTTTATAAATACAAAAGGAGATGTTGTCATTCAGTTATGTTTTCATATAGCTAATTCCATGGTGAATGAGAGAGTTTCTCTGTCGGTCAACCCATTGACTTCCATAGTATGCAGAAAACACAGCGGGAGTCAATGGCTACCAGCAGCAGCATTCTTCAGCTGCAAGTTCTGCTGATATAATAATGTTGATCAAAACATTTACATTGTCATGTAGCAGATGCTTCTATCCAAAGAGACTTTGAAATGAGGACAATAGAAGCGATCAAATTCAACAAAAGAGCAATGATATGCAAGTGCTATAGCAAGTCTCAGTTAGCCTAACACGGGACATGTAGCAAGGTGTTTTATTATTATTTCTATAATAAATAAAAAGAAAACAAGTAAAAGAATAGGGAATGCTAGTGTTAGAGGGTCTTTTTATAATAAAACACATTAAATAGAATAGAAAAAGAAAAAGCAGTAGAAAAGGAATAGAGAGTGCAAGTGTTAGAGGGTCAAGTCATCAAATAGATAAAACAGAATTAGAATAGAGTTGGAGGGTCAAATAAAGATGGAAGAGATGTGTTTTTAGTCGATTCTTGAAGATGGCTAAAGACTCAGCTGATGGATTGAGTTATGCAGGAGGGAACAGTTAATGTGAAAGTCTGTGAAAGGGATTTTGTGCCTCTTTGGGATGAACAATAAAGCGACGTTCACTTGCAGAACGCAAGCTTCTGGAAGCACATCATTCTGAACTGGTTTTGTTGGCAAACATTAATGCCTGGAATTGAATGTGAGCAGTTATTGGTAGCCAGTGCAAATAAACAGAGGTGTGACTCATTAACTTAATATTGTGTTGTAATTCAAACTCAAATTTCCTAGTTAAAGTTTAAGTTGTATCAACTTGTAGTTGTCATGATAACTGTAAAAACTAGTTCCCAGCATGCGCTGCATAGGACAAGATAAGGAGAATAAATGCTGAAATGAAGTGTTACTAAAGGGAAAGAGCTGCTAGTGTTTAATGCTGTTGTGTTGTGTTGTGTTGTGTTGTGTTGTGCTTGACAGGTTATGTTGATGTTTTTGTGGTTGCATCCCAGCTAGCAAAAATATGTTGTAAGAACATTTTCCTAAAATTCCTATTGAGTTATGAAAATATTATTTCTGAATGTTCTCTGAACATTCAAAACATCCAGTTTTATAATTTTTTCTTGTTTTAAAATGTGTTTCTTGTGTATGTGAATGTCAAGGGAACATTCCATTTTATCATTATTTTTTTATTATGTTTGTTACTTTCAAATGCAACATTTTAAAATGTTAGACGAACATTAAACTAAAATGTTTCAGAGAAACGTTCCATATACAGATATTGTTTTTGTGCTAATATTTTGAGAATGCCATTAAAGACCAGAAAACGTTGAATGAATGTTGTGTTAACATGACTGTATGTCTGTTCAGAACATTAAGGACGTTTGGAGAAAGTTCCCTGTTAAGCTGGGATTGTGATTTTATCTACCCATCTTACTTGTTTATTAAAATTGCATGCTAAATAAGTTACTTAGCATGTGCTGTGTGCTAGATATTAATTTGAACTGAAAGAGATATGATCAGTTGTGTCTAGGGCCATTACACATTTAGTTATTTTTAGCATGTAGCTGACAGAGAGAACTTGCTGCTGTTCACTGCAGCTCCTCTTGTGGCAATACTATAATGCACATGTTGCTTAACGTATTGCTTTATGAATGGCTTTCTGGTATTTCAGAATGCAATGATGCATGAAATTGAATTGCATTACTAAATTCATGCACTTGTGCTGATTCTTATATACCAAAGTGGTCTGCTCTAAAACGCACACAGTGTTTTCAACGCTTATATGCTTAGCGCAAATTCAGGTTGTTTTTTTAAAGCAAGAATTATGCTTGCTGTCATATAATGAATTCCATCACTATATAAACATGTAGCAGCAATCTAATGCGTCCTTGTTGACTTAAAATATTAATTTCTTTCTACAGTACATATAAATAGCTATTTTGGCCAAACTTGCCCATTGGCCTCTGACCATCATGACCTCCTAATCATCATACACTGATTGACTTCATCACTCTGTCTCCTCTCCACCAGTAAGCTGGTGTGTGGGGGGGCGTTCTGGTCCACTATGGCTGCCGTCACATCATCCAGGTGGATGCTGCACACTGGTGGTGGATGAGGAGATTCCCCCTTTACTATGTTAAGCGCTTTGAGTGCCTAGAAAATCGCTATATAAATAACAAATTATTATTACTATTATTTTACCCAATGCATGTTTCAATATGTATTTTTATGCTCCATATTGATTTGCATGCTTAGTATGCACTATAAATATATCAATGAATTCAATTTATATTTGCTAAGTATACATTTCTTAAAAAACAGTATATACTATTTTTTTAAAACATCTATGAATCTCTACCATTCTGTTTCGCTGTCGTGCTGACTTTAAGCGTCTTTTAGAAACGGCAGATGTTTGTGTTTTCTCTCATTACGGAGGATAGATATATTTTATAGTGGGGAAAGTGCGTTTATATTGCAGACGTGATGCTGCCACACGCTGATTTATTCAAAATTCTGACCTTTCACCCTCTGAAATGATCTTCCCATCAAAAGACACATTCAGCACTGGGCTCGTGTAGAATCAGATCTGCTGCTCTTGCTCTGAGCGTCTCGTTCCTCTGCAGGGTCTGTTATTAGGGCTCAGGATGAGTGATTCTGGCACGTTCAGCGTGGAGGTTAAGCACACTAAACACATCACTTGAGAAGAACCGCACTTATGCATTTTGCATGGGCTGGATGAAGGGATGCTTTCACCGTATGTACTGAATTACAGATGAGCGTCAGAGACAGACGAGTTGTTTGGCTTGAACCAGGACAGTACAAAGGGGTGTAACCCTGGTGTCCTGGCCAAATTCCCCCACTGGCCCTTGTCAATCATGGCCTCCTAATAATCCCCATCCACTTGATTGACTCTATGTCTCTCTCCTCTCCACCTGTAGCTGGTGTGTGGTGAGCGCATACACTTGATTGGCTCTATGTCTCTCTCCTCTCCACCTGTAGCTGGTGTGTGGTGAGAGCATACACTTGATTGTCTCTATGTCTCTCTCTCTCCACCTGTAGCTGGTGTGTGGTGAGAGCATACACTTGATTGGCTCTATGACTCTCTCCTCTCCACCTGTAGCTGGTGTGTGGTGAGCGCATACACTTGATTGGCTCTATGACTCTCTCTCCTCTCCACCTGTAGCTGGTGTGTGGTGAGAGCATACTCTTGATTGTCTCTATGACTCTCTCCTCTCCACCTGTAGCTGGTGTGTGGTGAGCGCATACACTTGATTGTCTCTATGACTCTCTCTCCTCCACCTGTAGCTGGTGTGTGGTGAGAGCATACACTTGATTGTCTCTATGACTCTCTCTCCTCTACCTGTAGCTGGTGTGTGGTGAGAGCATACACATGATTGTCTCTATGACTCTCTCTCCTCTCACCTGTAGCTGGTGTGTGGTGAGAGCATACATGATTGTCTCTATGTCTCTCTCCTCTCCACCTGTAGCTGGTGTGTGGTGAGAGCATACATGATTGGCTCTATGACTCTCTCTCTCTCCACCTGTAGCTGGTGTGTGGTGAGCGCATACACTTGATTGGCTCTATGACTCTCTCTCCTCTCCACCTGTAGCTGGTGTGTGGTGAGAGCATACTTGATTGTCTCTATGACTCTCTCTCTCTCCACCTGTAGCTGGTGTGTGGTGAGCATACATGATTGTCTCTATGACTCTCTCCTCTCCACCTGTAGCTGGTGTGTGGTGAGAGCATACATGATTGTCTCTATGACTCTCTCTCCTCTCTACCTGTAGCTGGTGTGTGGTGAGAGACACTTGATTGACTCTATGACTCTCTCTCTCCACCTGTAGCTGGTGTGTGGTGAGAGCATACATGATTGGCTCTATGACTCTCTCTCCTCTCCACCTGTAGCTGGTGTGTGGTGAGAGCATACACTTGATTGTCTCTATGTCTCTCTCTCCTCTCCACCTGTAGCTGGTGTGTGGTGAGAGCATACACTTGATTGTCTCTATGTCTCTCTCTCTCTCCACCTGTAGCTGGTGTGTGGTGAGAGCATACACTTGATTGTCTCTATGTCTCTCTCCTCTCCACCTGTAGCTGGTGTGTGGTGAGAGCATACATGATTGTCTCTATGACTCTCTCTCCTCTCCACCTGTAGCTGGTGTGTGGTGAGCGCACACTTGATTGTCTCTATGTCTCTCTCTCTCTCCACCTGTAGCTGGTGTGTGTGGTGAGCATACACTTGATTGTCTCTATGATCTCTCCTCTCCACCTGTAGCTGGTGTGTGGTGAGCACTGGCGCCGTTGTTGTAGCAGCCGCAGCATCATCCAAGTAGATGCTGCACACTGGTGGTGGTTGAGAGAAGACCCCCACATGATTGTAAAGCGCTTTGGGTGTACAACATTACAAAATAAAGCACTATATAAATGCATCATTCATTCATTCATTCAAGTCAAGTCAAGTCAAGTCAAGTTGAGCTTTATTGTCATTCCACTACATGTGGACATATAGTGGGACGAGATGTCGCTCTGGACAGGACCACGGTGCTACATAAATACAGATATACGACACAGTAAAACAGTATAAACCTATACACAAACTAACCTACTGTCAGCTCTGACTATACATATACTATATATAAAAGTGGTTACCTATACATAAACTAAAAATAAAATAAAATACAAACTGTAACTGTGCAGATGACTTCAAATACTGTACATGTGCAAAGAGACATTCAAGCAGCTGGCTGGGGAACAGTGTAAGGTGATTTGTGGTGCATGAGCCAGTAAACATACATATACAGTCATATATATTCAATCAGTCTTTTGTGGGATTATGGACACACAATGGTGTGAAAGTGTCTAGTGCATGCAGAGGAGAGTGTGTTGCTACAGGTGGCTTGTGCAGGCCCGTCACCTGAATTCCACAGAAGTAAAGTTAACAGTTTTTCCTGAGATGTGGTAAGGGGGTTGTTTGGGGTTTCAGAGAGGCGGTGTGAGTTCAGGGCTCTCACAGCCTGGGGAAAAAGCTGTTGAGCAGTCTGGCGGAGCGGGCTCTGATCCTGAGTAGGAGCTGGAAGAGACTGTGGGGGGGTCCTCCATGATACTTTTGCTTTGGAGCAGAAAATATCCAGGATGGAGGAGAGGGGCACCAATGATTTTTGCAGCGGTGTTCACTGTCCGCTGGAGGTTAGAAGGTGGTGAGGATGGGTGGAGGAGGCTTGCTCTTTTCAGCTTCCTGGAGATAGACTTGGTGTTGGTAGTCCAGGTGAGGTCCTCTGTGATGTGAGTCAAGGTGTCGATGGTCAGTGGGGGTGGTCAACAGAGTTTCTCCTGAAGTCCATCACAACCTCCTTTGTCTTCTCCACATTGAGGACAGGTTGTTAGCGCCACACCATTCAGCCAGCTGTGCCACTTCCTCTCTGTAGTGCGTTTCATCGTTGTTGCTGATGAGACCTACCACTGATGTGTCATCGGCAAACTTGATGATGTGGTTGGAGCTGAACTTGGCAGTGCAGTCGTGGGTCAGCAGCGTGAAGAGCAGCGGGCTGAGCACACAGCCCTGTGGGGCACCTGTGCTCAGTGTGGTAGTGCTCGAGGTGTTGTGGCCGACACGAACTGACTGAGGTCTTCCGGTTAAAAAGTCCAGGATCCAGTTACAGAGGGAATTGTTGAGGCCCAGCAGGCTTAATTTATTGATGAGCTGTTGTGGGATTATTGTGTTGAATGCTGAGCTGAAGTCGATGAACAGCATTCTAACATATGAGTCTTTGTTTTCAAGGTGGGTAAGAGCCAGGTGGAGGGTGGAGGAAATTGCATCATCCGTAGAGCGGTTTGGGCGGTATGCAAACTGGAGCGGATCGAGTGTGTTGGGGATGCTGGTTTTGATGTTGTGCATGACTAGCCTCTCAAAGCACTTCATTATGATTGGAGTCAGTGCTATGGGACGGTAGTCATTTAGACAGGACACAGGAGATTTTTTTGGTACCGGTATGATTGTCGTGGATTTGAGACATGTGGAGATGACTGCCTGGCTCAGCGAGGTGTTGAAGATATCTGTTAGGACATCCGTCAGCTGTTCAGCACAGTCTTTCAGCACGCGCCAGGTATATTGTCAGGACCCGCAGCCTTGCGTGGGTTAATCCTAGATAGGGTCTTCCTTACGTCGGCTGGAGACAGACAGAGTGCCTGGTCGTTGGGAGGTGTGGGCAGTTTTTGTGCAGATGTGTCGTTCTGCATTTCAAACCGTGAATAAAAGTGGTTGAGTGCATCTGGGAGGGATGTGTCGTCATCACAGGCCTGTGGCGGGGCTTGTAGTCAGTGATGGTCTGAATGCCTTGCCACAGGCTCCGTATCTCTGCTGTTTGTGAAATGATTATTGATTTTATTGCCATATGACCGTTTTGCATTTTGATGCCACGGGACAGATTAGCTTTTTGCTGTTTTGAGGGCTGCTTTATCTCCTGATCTGAACGCTTCATCTCTGGTTTTAGCAGCCCACGAACCTCTGCTGTCATCCATGGCTTCCGGTTTGCACGTGTGGTGATGGTCTTGGTGACTGTCACATCATCAATGCAGTTTTTGATGTAAGCAGTCACAGTTTCAGTGTACTCCTGCAGGTCTGTATGGTTATTGTAGGTGGCCGCCTCTTTAAACATGTTCCAGTCTGTGTCCTGGAAGCAGTCCTGCAGTGCTGAGGTAGCATTGTCTGGCCATACCGTGATCTGCTTTTGAACCGGTTTGGCCAGTTTGAGAAGCGGTCTGTATGCTGGGATTAGCATAACAGAGATGTGGTCCGAGTATCCGAGGTGGGGGCGGGGTTCGGCTTTGTATGCGTTTTTCACTGTCGTGTAAACAAAGTCCAGTGTTAATTAATTCATTCAATTAATTTCATTCAGTCCAGTTAATTAATTCATTCAAAGCTGCACACCAGATACGGGCAGCTGTCTTTTAAGGGGGCATCTGATGGAACACTACATAGGTAGCATCTTGGCACGCAATTAGTGAAGCGTATGGATACTACGTATATTATTATATATTTTTAAATATATTATATTATGTATTATTTATATTGTACAGAGACACGCACACACTTACGCATATATATCCAACAAAAATGCACAATCTAATTAAAAATAGCTGTTTTACCCAATATTTGCATGTTTTTGCAATGTTTGCATGCTTAGTTTGTACTATTTAAATGCAATATATATATATATATATATAGAGTTAATTAGAGTTAATTTGCAAAAACCGATAAACGCCACTTAAAAAAAAGAATTTATTTCATTATTCTTCACATAAACCGCGATCTGAACCCTAAACATGTTTAGTCAAAAAAGCCAGTATTGTCATCCACTTTCAAGGAATCGTGCGTTCACGTTTTACTGCAGAAGACAACAAGCAGCCTTGTTGTTTGAACATAAGCCAATAAGTCCAGTCTAGCGAATCAGCGCGCTGTATTCAGGTCAGGTGACAAAGCTGCTTTCACTTTGAAAAGACGTGCTAGCTGAGAGGAGTTTTGTCAAAGCTGACTAAAAGTGATCGAGGATGGATCATTTCGATGAACTTCATGAAAATATGGAACTTTAATGGAAAATAAAAGCTGAAATGCTTTCATGGAACCTTGAAAAAGCAGCGCGTTACAATAGTGAGCGAAAAGCTCTGTGCATTGCGTGTAATCACATCCATAATCTATGATCACAACAACATTAGTCAGACTCAGGCATCTACATTATCATCTGGGGAGATTTTAAAGATTAAGTTGACAAAAATTAATGTATCATTTTTTACAAATGAACTCTTCATGCATACATATATACCTATTTTATTCAGTATTTGCATGTTACAGTATACAGTATATTTATGTTTCAGTATATATTTGTATTCCTGTGCATGCGTAGTATGTACTATTTATGCTTTGTTAAACATATTAAATATATATATATATATATATGCTTAGTATGCACTCAACCTTTCACTAGGCCCATTACATTGCATGCTGGGATTGTTTTCTTCATAATATATTTATTAATACTGTCTTACATTCTGGCCAAAACAAAGTGTCCTAGAAGATGAAATCTCCGCCTACCTCGTGATTCTTATAAATGCTGTCTAGGTGGGCAGCTCACTAGGTTTTAAAGGAGGTCTTGTATCTATAGAACCTGAGAAATACAGAGAGAGAAAGAGAATTTGTCAAGAGCAACCTTGAAGCGTTTTCATCTTGCTGCATTGAAATTGCAGGAGTTTTTCTGTCACTGAAGGACACGATCAGTCCTCATATCTGTCCGGCTTCTGCTGTGTGCTGTTGAGAGGAATCGGTCACGATTTGAATGATAACTAGATGAAATTCAGATGAAAATGTGAGTGGAGTTTAGTGAGAACTGGAGTGATGTGGGTGTATGTGTACCGGCCCGAGTCTAAACTGCTTGAGTTCTGGCTCTGGTTTCTCTCTCCGTGTGCATCTGTGGGATTTCTTCAGCTGTTTTCTGGTCCAGCAGGTGAAAAGGGTTCGTCTGAACAACACAGAATCATTCATGGATTCACTAGTACTAGTTGACTTCACAAACACCAGTGATAATAATCCATGGAAATGTGTTTCTCGACACAAACAGCGGGTCCAGACTCACTGTCAAAATGTTGTGAATTTTTCATGATATTCTCTTCGGTCTCTTGTGTGCTGATGAAATATGAATAGAGTTGAGATGCTTGTTTTTACACACTTCACGATGATGAATGTCTGTAAACACTCATAATGTAGTCAGTGATGTGTTTAATAATGACTGCTGATGTCTCGTCTCATCTGAGGCTCTTTCATGGCTCAGGACATTTCTCAACAGAGTTATTTTAGTATTATTTATATACTATTGTAGTTTTAAATCATATTTTGATGTAGCTTTTAATTTTTTGTTTCATTTTAATGTTAGTTCATTTTAGTTTTTTTGTAATTTTACATTATTTTTTATTATTTTTTTATTATTACTACTATTTGTTTAAAACAATTTTTACTTTTTACCATTTTACCATTATTGCTATATTATTATAGCTTGTGATAATATTTTAAATACATTTTTATATTTTACATATTTCAAAATCTTGTAAAATTTGTCTTTTTTTTTTTTTTTTATGTCTGTATAGATCTTAGAAATGAAACTAATGGAAATAAAATTTACATTTAAGATTTTTATATTTTATTTTATTTCAGTTAACATTTATTTTATTTCAGGTGCCATTTCTATGGTTTTAGTTAACTATAACAACCCTGAACAATGATGGGTTTTCAGTTATGTTTTCATTGAAGTATCAAATCGATTATTTATCAGATGTTTTTATTAATTTACCTTAGCAAAAATACAAATAGACACAAATGAGACAATAACACAATAACTATAAAATCAATGTGGAGCTGATCGTTTGATCCTACGGAGAATTTGATGAAGTTATGGCATTATTGAGATATTTTCAAAAACATGAATTTCTTCTAATATATTTTTTTTTTTTTTTTTTTTATGAGGAAAAGTTCTATATTTGCTGTTTATATAATCTCCTTGCTTTCTAAGAGAAATGATTGAGATATTAAAGAGATCTCATATGGGGACTGTTTTCTTCTGATGTTGATGGTGGAATCTGTATTTCTCTTTGTTATATGTTTTAAATATGGTGATGGGAATCATAAAACAAGCATCGTCTCTCTCTGTTGTCATGGCTACAGGTGGCATCACTCCAGTTACCCAGAAGCCCTTGAAAAGACGAGTGATGCTCTTTTGAGATGACTGACACTGGAACAAACTTCATATCTGGTGAGTGTGTCAGTTCACAATAACACATTTCCTCTCTCTTTCTCGCTCTGTTTCTCAATCCGCTGCAGATCATGGTGAACGGAAACATCTGTTGTCAGGTCCCTTGTCACTGGATTTCTGGGAAATAATAGATTGGTGCATGCAGACAGAAGAAACAACACTGAATGCTTTCATACACACACACACACACACACACACACGCACACATACATACATACATACATGCACACACACACACACACACACACACACAGACACAGACACAGACACAGACACACAGACACACACACACACACATACACACAGACACACACACACACACACACACACAGACACCTCACACACACACAGACACACACACAGACACACACACACAGACACACAGACACACACACACACAGACACACACACACAACACACACACACACAGACACACACACACACACACACACACACAGACACACACACAGACACACACACACACACACACACACACACACACACACACACACACACACACACACACACACGGTTAGAGAAGATAATCTCGTCCCCTGACAACGGAGAATGCAGCAGAAAACATATTAACATTTAAAAAGTATTCACCCAAAAATAAAAATGCAGCCATCCTTTAGTCTTCCATATGTTTTTTGTTTAAATATGCAAATGTTGCATTATTTAATTAAATATGCATATTAAATATTTAATTACATGCATATTAATTACTAACATAATAAAATTAAAGGTTTTACACAAGGGATTTTGGAGTTCTCTTTTTACTGATTACTGACGTACTCCAAAAATCATAAAATAATGTCAACAGTCAGAATGAAAGTAGGAATAAAAAATGAGGAAGCACATTACACATGATCAATCCCTTCTACAAAACCCTTCAGAATACAGACAGGAATACAACTGTAACATTTGGTGTAAGTGCTGCTGACGTGGAGAAAGATCTCTTCAAAGATATATTGTTATTGAACTCTACAGATAGAAATAGACAGAACATGCAATAAAACAAACACTAAAAAGTACATTTTGGATGTTTTCTTTCTACTAGTCTGTAACATGTTATATAAATCCAAATAGACCAAGATCTCAAAATTGACCAAAATTGTCAAATAGCTCCTTGGGAATGTAGTCGGTATGAATAACAGGGTGCAACTTGGTTATTTGTCAAAATTGCCTTAACAGTGATTTCTGAAGGTTTCACTTTCATTGCATGCAAAAGAGCAGCACGAGCATCTCGTTTTGTGTTGCACAGAAGAAAAGAAACATCAGGGTGTGTAAACGATCAGCGATTGTTCATTTTTGCCTGCACCGTTCCTTTAAGAACCTGACAGCATGTACTATATGCACTACAGCTGATCCTTCATCCACACTAATTACATTCCAGCAGTTCAGTGCGTTGGTGTAGAGAGGGCCGGCGGCCAGACAACAGTCTGATGTTTTCCTGTAAACTCCGAGCGGTGGTTTCTGTGGTCTGTAGCGGAGCAGAAGAGTCGGACAGATGGAGGTTGAAAGCTATGACATCACATTTGACCTGCTTACCATCTCTAATGCATTACACGCCTTTGACTGCACAGAGTTTCTGCTCCGAGTCCTTGCGTTGGTAGTATCAACATCAGGGTGTGATTTAACTTACTGTGTTTGGTAAGATTGCTGCTTTGAAACCTGAATGATGCGAGCAATGGCATGAAGCACCAGGTTGCTCCGGATGAGTTGTCCTAATTTGAGTAAAAGCATCCTACTTAGTCTGTATTTTTCATTCCTGGTATTGACATGCATGTTTCATGTCCTTTTACTAGGCTGAATGCTCAAAATCAACATGAAATCAACATCTACTGAAAACATGTTCTTGATTTTATCGTGCGTGATTCATTAATGCACATTATTGCACAAGAATTGTCGTTTTTGGTTGATTTTACCTTTGCATGACCTAGGCTGGGTGCTTATTTTTAATGCAAGGCCCCATGCTATATTTTTGTTTGATTGGATGTTCTGTTTAACTCTGAAATACATTGCACATGTAAATCGGGCTCTGTTTCATGAGGTTCAACATCAGACGCACAGTTTTTCAGGAGCATTGGTTCCCGAATTGTTTTTCCCATTTATTTTTTCTCATATGCGTTTAAAAAAAGGTATTTGTTGAAGTGTTATAAGCCACAAACCAATCTGCTACAAGTCGAATCACAACATTACAAACTCTGATTTGAAGAAAACTAAAAAACGTTGAAAATAACAAAGATACAAGACTGTGTGCTTGTTGACTTTAAAAAGAGAAAGAACTATAATCTCATGAAGCATTGTGAATGACATAATTGAAAAAAAGATACATATAAAACTATTAATTTAAAGATGTTGATTATATATATATATATATGTGTGACCCTCTCTGTAAAAACCAGGCTAAAGTCTAAAAATCTAATTCTGAGATAACGAGCATCAACGTTTGATTACAAGCATTAATTTCACTATGAATTCAATCTGTGACATGGCCTTACTCAGTCAATATTAAAGATACCAAGAATATATTATCACAGAATGTTCTTTACAATATGTGGAATGATTTTATGCAGAAAATAGTAAATCTAAAATGACTTTAGCTGGGTTTTCACAGGAGGATCATATATATATAAATATATATATATATATATATATATAATAATTTTCATTGTTTTTGTTTTTGCCATGTTCAGTTCAGTGTCTTATTTTCAATTTCTGGTTTGTTATTTACAAGCAATGTCTGAGTGGAAATAGTTTTTACAGCTTTTTTTCAGTGTAGAAACAAAATATATTTAATAATTCTTGAAATCTCTCTCTCTATATATCCACACACACACACACACACACACACACACACACACACACACACACACACACACACACACACACACATACACACACACACACACACACACACACACACACGCACACACACACATACATACACATACACACACACACACACACACACACACACACACACACATATTAAAGTAGCTTGAAAGTGTAGAGAGACATGATCCATTATTTTGGCTCAATTAACTTGTGATTCTCTGATTGGTGGAGATTTCTTTGCAGAATTGTGGGTAATGTATTCTCTACAGGAATTCAACTGTTAAGCACAATTATTTATAAAAAAGTTGAAATAGTACAGGCTAATGGCTTCAACTGAAGCGTATAATATTGATTCACAGCCTTGCAACTCAAAGTAATTCTGTCTTTGAAGGTTTAGAAGTTATCATTAAAAATGTATTTATCCCCTATTTGAGAAAATGAGTGGGATTTTTACTTCCTTTCTCTGTAGCGTTTATGTTAAACAGAAGATTGGTTGCTATGGAAACCACTCCACTAATGGCAGGTATTGATTGGCTAATCCAGCTGCAGTGTTTGACCAATCGGGATTCCACTGGGGTCACTTCTGCAGGATCCAATTCAATCAAATTGACAGCAGACGTGACGAAGCTTGTCAAATCCAAACTGCGTGCGTCCCCGAGGATCCTGAGATCCACTTTAAGATGATGATTCATCCTCCTCCTCCAGCAGATATTACACTCCATCAAATAATCTTCATCAATATAAGATCTAGAGGTGCTTTTACTTTGGCTAAATGTGTTGCATTAGCTTCTTCTAGATCTGCAGGTCGTCAGCGATCGTAGCTAATGCCTTCAAAGCAGCCGCTCTCATCTGCAGGAGGAGGATGATGTTTTATCAGACAGATGCGTGTTACTTCCCGCACCAATCATGAAGTATTCATTACTGACTTCAAGGCATAACAGCTTATTGTATTATTCATGGAGAAAGCTCACGGGTTTATTCTGTAGAATAGTGCGGCTTCAAGGTGATGAAGACAATCATGTATGTGCATTCATAATCAGCTTCGTTAAGAGATGCCAGAGACATTGAATTAAAAACTTTAGATTTCAAATGTGCTGTTAATGTATTATAAAATATGGTTATTTTTACATTTGATCTGTTAACCCATTCAATAACCTATAACACTGGACAAATATTTTCAATTCAAATAAACACAAAAACAATTTTACATTTAATTTTAAATAAATTCTGTCTAAACTGCAGAGGTTCAGACGGTTATGCTTCTCTCCATCGAACCAGGACACACTGTAGAGCATGTTCAGTGATCATCTTACTGCATGACTACATCTAGCTTAACACAAAGCCAGAGTTGTCCATTTTAGCATCCAATCGAACTCAATGACTTGCTGGATGATATGTCCTCTCTGCCACTTTGAGTTTGGATTGATGCCCAAGTTAGTGTACTATAGTAGTACTGTACAGGGCTGGACTGGCCATCTGGACGTCGGCCAGGGGTGCGTTTCCCAAAAGCACCGTTAGCCAACTATGGTCACAAGTTTCCAGCATAGTTCAACGATTCGGTGTTTCCCGAAACCAAAGTTCAATCAGCGTCACAAACTTCCGTGGTTTGAACGACAGCTCTCCACCTGTGGTTAGAAGCATAGTTTCGTGTTAGTAAGATATATATGGGCTTAAATACATATGCTCTTGGGCACAACAAGTCAGCTAACATGCAGTACTATCTGTATCTTCCATTCTATCTAAATATAAATGCAGTTTAATAATGTATTTTTGCACGTCCATTATAAGCACCATTTTAGAAAAGTGCACAAGTATTTTAGAGTGTCCTTTTATTGTGTCCAGCGTAAGACACACCTGTGCAATAATCATGCCGTCTAATCAGCATCTTGATATGCCACACCTGTGAGGACGATGATTATCTCGTTCACTAACACAGATTTAGACAGATTTGTGAACAATATTTGAGAGAGATAGGCCTTTTGTGTACATAGAAAAAGTCTTAGATCTTTGAGTTCAGCTCATGAAAAACTGAGGCAAAAACAAAAGTGATGTGTTTATAATTTTATTCAGAATATGAATACTCAAATTAAAAAATTATGTTGTTTCAGGTTTCTAGATTCTAGGTTTGTTTATTATTGCCATATACATTTTGCATACTGCTCTTTTTATGTAGATTTGAAGTATTTTAGTTCATACAACCAGGGCTTGAATTGAGGGGGTATGCGAAGGGATGGAAAAAATGACAAAAGCATCCCTTCTGTAAAACCATCCCCTTTGGATTATCAATTTTGTTTATTAAGTAAAACATATCATACACATAAAATGTTAAAATTCTCTACTTATGATCATTTACAAACTAAATAACGGCAATTGGCCAATCATAACTTGGTACTGTAACAAGCTGCGCACAAGCGGAAGCAATTTCTTCATTTTTCATGCAAAATGGTTCAAGCACAACTTTTGAAGGTCTTTAAAAAGAAGACAACAGGAGGTATGATTTTTCTTTGATTAGAATTTAAATAATTTTTCCTGACATAATGCATGTGTGACTGAGGGAAATGAGACGATAGGAGAGCTGACATCCAACTTTGAAAAAAAAACACGTCTTGAGAGTCCAAAAAGCATTCATGCACGATGAAGCCCATTAGAATACAGTTAGAATGCCCTTATAATTCCAGCAATAAAAAAAAATGTATATGAGACCAATTTTGTAATCACTGTGTAAAATTTGCCACAGGACCACAACTTCTGTTTTTCCACGTTTCTCAAACTGACTATGTAAAATTTACTGGTAATGTATCTATTGAGTTTGCTAGTAGTCTACAACAATCGTATGTGTGAGGTTTATTAGTACATTATGTCAAGTTTAGTACAATATTATCTACCAATTGTACCATTGATGTTTTAAGCTTGCATTAGTATTAGTATTCTGTGTGTAGTTTGTGTGCGTGTGTGTGTGTGTGTGTGTGTGTGTGTGTGTGTGTGTGAGAACTGGTGTATATGGATATGAGGGCAATCTGTATAATGACATGGGTATTACAACATGAAGGTGGTTTATGAGGATGTCCCCGTAAACCAAAAGGCTTAAAAAAACATACTAAATTGAGTTTTTTTGCAAATCTAAAACTGCTCAAAGTCTTCTGTGAGGGCTAAGTTTAGGTGTAGGGTAGCTGCAGGGCAATAGCACATACAGTTTGTACAGTATAAAAACCATCATGCCTATGGAGAGTCCCCGTAAACCACATATGCCAGACTGTGTGTGTGTGTGTGCGTGCGTGCGTGCGTGCGTGCGTGCGTGCGTGCGGTTGAGAGATGTGTGTGTGCTGAGTGAAGTGCTCAAATCCTCATAAATATGAGCGATCTGGGATTTGATTGATATCGCAGCTAAAAGCACTCCTGCTGTGCTGCCAAGACTCTATAAGTCTGAGGGACATTTTCTTTGTGTTCAGTCCTTTCACTGCAACACTGTGGACATTCAGAAACTAGTAGTAACAGTACTTATACAGCCTTTACAATATGAAAAATATGTTTCATATACTCTATACAGTATTGTGCTGCACTCAAAACAATTTTAGACCTAAATTGCATGTGAATTGCATATACATTTCCATGCATTTGGATTACACAGTTTTAACGTAAATTAAACTATGCATATGCATATGATGCTTATTTGTCAATCAAGCATAAATGAAACAGCACTAATAAACTGAATATGTTTTAAATAGACAGTAACCATGTTAAGATATTAATCATCAATAAATCCAATTTGCTTCAATCTCTTGCATTTTAACTAATTGAATATTGCGTGTTCCACAGCTAGACATATTTTAACCATGTTCATACTGGTCCAACAGAATAAATGTAATTGTTTCACAATGAACAGATTTATGCAAATTTGAACAAATGCATTTTGAAATATGGTAATTTACATAAAATCAAATAGATGCACATTTTTGAGTGCAGAAATCTGACCTGCATGAATGACTGACAAATATGCATCACATTATGTTTATGTTAAAACTGTGTAACTCAAATGAATGGAAATTGTGCATGCGATTCAAATACATAAATCTTAAATGTAGGCCTAAATATGCATCACAAGTAGGAGCATTGCTGCTTGTATCTGGATATATATAACAGGATTATACAGCTAATCTTGTAAACACGCTTCTCTTGAACATATGGAATAATTGGCATGACAGTATACAGTCAACCGGTTATTATCGCAAAAATAAACCCCCTCAATATCACAAAAGAGACCTTATGCTTTGAAATAATAACTGTGACTGTGCAGTATCCCTTAAAGAGCAAATAGTGGCGCAGACATTTGAAAGTGTTTTAAAGTCATTTCTGTGTGTGTTTGTTGGTGAAAGCACAGCTGGGTAATTGTATTCCTGCGTGTGGTGCTGTAGTTTATCCGCGGCTGCGGTCGAGGTCTTATCACGCTCGTGTGTGTCCACGCTCCTTATCTCTGAACTGGAACTGTTCCTATCCAATCTCAAGCGGCCCGGATCCGCTGCTGTATCCATAAACGGCCCTTCACATCCTCACATCACCCCGAGAGCCGGGCGCTAGTCCTTCAGATAAAAGCTAAAGTCTGTGCCAGTACGTCTGCAGCTCTGAGAGTGTCGAGACCTTGAGGGGTAACACATTATTTGGAACGGATTAGGGTGTATGATATTGACAAAAAAATGAGCTCAATAACTGGATTATAGTTTTCTGAGAGTGTTTTTGTGCTGGTGTCTTTCATGTTTTGTGTATTGGTTCATTCATACTGATAGACATTAACTTTTCCTTTAACATTTACATTTATGCATTTAGCAGATGCTTTTATCCAAAGCGACTTAGAGTGCATTCAGGCCATACATTTTTTATCAGTATGTGTGTTCCCATTAAGCGATGATATTTGCCACCTCAGATTTCCGGAGCATTTTACATCTTTAATAACCTATACATGCATCATTATTAATGTCTTCGATTCTAACTTTCGATTTAATCAATAAATTCTGTTAGAATAATAAGACACAATGTTGTTACTAATCAAATTAAATTATTATCAACAAAATCATTTTCTGCACTGCAGAAGCTGCATTTGCATAATTTAGGCTATGAGATTAATAGTTTAAAAATAATGTTATGAATATTTAAAGATGAAATGGTTTTTGGAATAAATTGAAATGATACTTGGTGCATCTTAATGAGTGAGTCACTGAATCATTCATTCAAACAGCTTCTGGTTCATTCAGGGACAGAGCAAGTGATCATCTTATGACTGGATCAGTGAATCATTGAATTAGTTTAAAACTCTGATTCATTCAGGAACAAAACATCACTCTGTGTTAACTGGAGCTGCACAACGGTTCTGATTGGAATTATTTTCATTAATGAAACAGAGGGAAAATATATGAATATTGTGTCTTACAGTATTGACTTTGTTTATTGAAATGTTGTATAAAATCAGTATTTTGTTTTGAAATTAAATGATACTTTAAATATGAAACTTATCTGCCAGTAGGCGGAGTCAAGTCCTTAATGAGTGAGTCATTGAATCATTTATTTGACCGATTCATTCAGACTGACTGTCTTACTCGTGGATCATTGATTCGTTCAATTCGTTCTGATTCATTCAGACTGACTGTCTTACTCGTGGATCATTGATTCGTTCAATTCGTTCTGATTCATTCAGACTGACTGTCTTACTCGTGGATCATTGATTCGTTCAATTCGTTCTGATTCATTCAGACTGACTGTCTTACTCGTGGATCATTGATTCGTTCAATTCGTTCTGATTCATTCAGACTGACTGTCTTACTCGTGGATCATTGATTCGTTCAATTCGTTCTGATTCATTCAGACTGACTGTCTTACTCGTGGATCATTGATTCGTTCAATTCGTTCTGATTCATTCAGACTGACTCTCTTACTCGTGGATCATTGATTCGCTCAATTCGCTCTGATTCATTCAGACTGACTGTCTTACTCGTGGATCATTGATTCGTTCAATTCGTTCTGATTCATTCAGACTGACTGTCTTACTCGTGGATCATTGATTCGTTCAATTCGTTCTGATTCATTCAGACTGACTGTCTTACTCGTGGATCATTGATTCGTTCAATTCGTTCTGATTCATTCAGACTGACTGTCTTACTCGTGGATCATTGATTCGCTCAATTCGTTCTGATTCATTCAGACTGACTGTCTTACTCGTGGATCATTGATTCATTCAATTCGTTCTGATTCATTCAGACTGACTGTCTTACTCGTGGATCATTGATTCGTTCTGATTCATTCAGACTGACTGTCTTACTCGTGGATCATTGATTCGTTCAATTCGTTCTGATTCATTCAGACTGACTGTCTTACTCGTGGATCATTGATTCGTTCAATTCGTTCTGATTCATTCAGACTGACTGTCTTACTCGTGGATCATTGATTCGTTCAATTCGTTCTGATTCATTCAGACTGACTGTCTTACTCGTGGATCATTGATTCGCTTCAATTCGTTCTGATTCATTCAGACTGACTGTCTTACTCGTGGATCATTGATTCGTTCAATTCGTTCTGATTCATTCAGACTGACTGTCTTACTCGTGGATCATTGATTCGCTCAATTCGCTCTGATTCATTCAGACTGACTGTCTTACTCGTGGATCATTGATTCGTTCAATTCGTTCTGATTCATTCGGACTGACTGTCTTACTCGTGGATCATTGATTCGTTCAATTCGTTCTGATTCATTCAGACTGAATGTCTTACTCGTGGATCATTGATTCGCTTCAATTCGTTCTGATTCATTCAGACTGACTGTCTTACTCGTGGATCATTGATTCGTTCAATTCGTTCTGATTCATTCAGACTGACTGTCTTACTCGTGGATCATTGATTTCGTTCAATTCGTTCTGATTCATTCAGACTGACTGACTTACTCGTGGATCATTGATTCATTCAATTCGTTCTGATTCGTTCAGACTGACTGTCTTACTCGTGGATCATTGATTCGTTCAATTCGTTCTGATTCATTCAGACTGACTGTCTTACTCGTGGATCATTGATTCGTTCAATTCGTTCTGATTCATTCAGACTGACTGTCTTACTCGTGGATCATTGATTCGTTCAATTCGTTCTGATTCATTCAGACTGACTCTCTTACCGTGGATCATTGATTCGTTCAATTCGTTCTGATTCATTCAGACTGACTGTCTTACTCACGGATCATTGAATCGTTCAATTCGTTCTGATTCATTCAGACTGACTGTCTTACTCACGGATCATTGATTCGTTCAATTCGTTCTGATTCGTTCAGACTGACTGTCTTACTCGTGGATCATTGATTCGTTCAATTCGTTCTGATTCATTCAGACTGTCTGTCTTACTCGTGGATCATTGATTCGTTCAATTCGTTCTGATTCATTCAGACTGACTGTCTTACTCGTGGATCATTGATTCGTTCAATTCGTTCTGATTCATTCAGACTGACTGTCTTACTCGTGGATCATTGATTCGTTCAATTCGTTCTGATTGATTCAGACTGACTGTCTTACTCGTGGATCATTGATTCGTTCAATTCGTTCTGATTGATTCAGGAATGAAATACCTCTATGTGTTAGTCAGAGCTGCACAGCGGTTCTGTTTGGATCTATTTTCATTGACGAAATAGAGCAAAAATAGAAGATTTTCACAATATTGTGTCTGAAATGTTACTCACAGTATTAAATTATTGATTTTATACAACAGCCCACTAAACAAGATCACATTTGCAATTACACTGATACAGTGTTCAGAAAAAACAGCATGCTTGCTCGTCTGATATTGATAAACTATATAATGTAGAAATATAAGACAAACACTCATACAGGTGCATTTTTGCTCTATATGTTGAATTTCAGTGATATTCTTCTAACTGCATTCTACTCTAGGATACATCACACAGTGAAAGTGTGCACCATCAAGGCCTGATTTTGAATCAATTACTATATTATTATAGATGATACTGAAAAACTATATTCCATTAGTGAGATTATTTTAGCAAAAATAGCGTTTCTAAATTTTGTGGATGTCTGTAAGTGTCTGTTTGCGGTGCTTTATTATAGGAACTGCAGTAATTATAGTATTTGATATATGTATGTCAGAAACTGCGGTTGCCATGGTGAATTTCTCCAAGGGTTGAACAAAGGTCAGAGGTTTAAAGACAAACGGTTTTGTGCTGCTGTCAATCAAACACACCAGCAGCGACTCGCTTCTGCTAGTCTGTGTTAATTATATCAATCAGACCACATCAAATGTTGAAAACACACTTTTCAGCAGTCATAAAAGACAGAAGTCATCAGTATCTGATTAACTTCATTGTAATTCGTGTCCTGATTAGGGCTCTTTCTGTCTGGCCCTGTAGGGGTCACAGTTTCCAACACTTCATCTTCATTACAAGATAATCATAGTTAACTGACTAATTATCCCCTGCTGACTTGCTCAGTGACATCAATCCTCACTTTGATTTGCTGTTGTTCTGTTTTTAAATATGTATGTGCATTTTTGTTCTCTGAAACATTTACTTTCATATTTCAAATACATGATCTGTAGCTGGTAGTCAAGCCCTTGTATTATGCTGCAGGTCATAATATTTTGAGACTTAAATATTTCAATCAACTATAAAAAAAAATGTTTTACATTGTGTCACATTTTCTCATTTAATGTCATAAAATGAAATTAAGGTAAAAGTCATAAGTCAATGTTATCACATACGAAGTCATAATTATGACAATCATAAATATGACAGTTGAAATTATGAGATAAACTCATTATGAGATAAAAATTCAAATGTATGACACACTAACACATAATTAGAATAAAAGTTGACAAGAAATGATGAATGATGACATATTAATTCATAATTATGAGATAAAAAGGTAATTATGACGAAGTCAAGATTACGAGATACTATGTCATAATTATTTGATGGATGTCATAATTGCAACAAAGTTGAAATTATTAAATACGTTTTAAAAGCCGTAATTGACAGAAATTTTAATTATGAGATACAAATTTATAATTATGAGATATAGTAAATTATAAAGTCATATTTATGAGATTAAAAGTCAAACTTATGGCATACTCATAATTATGACAAAAAATCCATAATTTACATAAAAAGTCTAAATGATTAAGTCATTATTATGAGATTGTCAATTATGACAGCCATGATTTATGATATAAGAATTTGAAATTGAGATAAAAAGTCACTCGGGAAGTCAAAATGAGATTTTAAATTTTGACTGTCATAATTAGCTTTGTCATAGTTTTGACTTTTTAATCTCATAATTATGCCTTAGTGTCTCATAATTTCAACTTTGTCATAATTATGAAAAAATATGAACTTTGTCATAATTTCCAAAGCATGACTTTTTTGTTATGTGATAGATATTGACTTCCATAACACTATGAATCACTGCCCTTTGTTAAAATAATTGTGTGACACTTTGATGTAAATTATATTACAGTTATAATGTTTGCAGGTCAATTTGACCCAAAATAAAAATTTTTGATGCATTTCATGTCATTTTCTCAACTACCTTCTGAGAGAATGTACGTTTACGTTTACATTCATCCATTAGCAAGCGTACATCTTTATGAGTTAATGCATATTAATGCATAAGAGCGTCCCAAATCAGTCACTTGCCTGGCTTCTTTTCAGGGATCTGCTTCGGGTTTCAGCAGAGCTGTTGTGTCCCTAAACTTCCTAAAGACTGGCCTTGAAAAGCCTTTGATTTTAAACATTAATCTTGATAGCCATCAATATTGTACACGGTCTTCTGATGTGCCACTTATGATACAGCAAAACCGAGCATGACTGCAGGTGTGTTCTCGCTCTGTAAGATTGACGGGGGGGCAGGTGTGTGATTCCTCGGATGAAAACACACGTCAGGTCATGTGACAGGTGGGCATACGAACACACTGACGCCGCAGGTATTAAACAGCTTGGTATGAAGTGTCCAGGGACAGTATTAGGGAGAGAACATGCGCCACTGTAGCTAAATGAATGGGAGAAATGTTATTGCTCAGAATGGCAGCTATAGGAATTGGTGCTGTTTTTATATTATAGTATTTATTAATGTTTTAAATTAGCTTTTGTTTTTATATTTGCCGTTTTTGTCTTTTTTTTTTTTTTTTTTTTTAAACATTGTTTTTTAAACTTTTTTTATGTATATTTTTATTTAGTTTTTTTTAGTACTTCAGCTTATTTTATTCTTATATTTGTGTACTTTTATATTTTTAACTTAACGTTTGTAATCTAATATTTGAAATCTGTATCTGGCCTTTCGGTGTGATTTGGTCGTTTCCTTTTTTTGCCAAACACCAAAAAAAGGCAAAAATGTATTATGAATATTTTTATGAATTTAATTAATTTGTTGAAATGTCCTCATTCATGTAGTCAAAAATATGCATTGTCAAAAAGACATTTCTAATGTTACAAAAGATTTCTACTTCAAATAAATGCTGTTCTTTCAAATTTTCTATTTATTTGTGAATCCTGAAAAATTAAATGTATAACAGTTTTCACAAAAAAATATTGCGCAGCACAACTGTTCTCAACATTGATAATAATCAGAAATATTTCTTGAACAGCAAATCATATAAGAATGATTTCTGAAGCATCACTGAAGACTGGAGTAATGATGCTGAAAATACAGCAGCGCATCACAGAAATCAATTACATTTATATATACTCACATAGAAAACAGTTATGCTGAATTGTAATCATTTTTCACAGTTATTACTGTATTCTTAATGGCGTAAATGCAGCCTTGCTGAGCAGAAGAGCCTGATTAAGATGCATTATCAGGCATGAACTGACTTGTCATTAAATGACTTTTATTTTGCTCTCCTCCACATCCTGCCACACAGAGATGCGTTTCACTGTCTTATGAGTTCCCAGTGGATGAAATTAAGCCTCAGCCTTCACTTTTCTCTCGTCACACTGCAGAAGTCGAATGGGATTTGGTATGGAAGGCATTGATTTATTTAGGTCATTTGGTTTCTTTGTGAATCCTGCGTTCACAGTCCAGATGAAGCTCCAGAAACCCCAACCCAACATCATTAGAGATGTCTCACTTCTGAGTGTCATTTAACAGGTTTTATTTCACACTATTGCTGAGTCTTGCTGCGGTATTTCATCACGCTGGCGTTAATGCTGACTCTGTACGTTCAGTAGGTGGTCCGGCTCGCTTTCCAAATGTCATGTGCTAACTAACCCAAGACAAATGTGTTAAATGTGCAGCGAGTCCATGTTCAGCGACTCACGGATGATTACGGGCTCCTTCGCCAGCTGTCGACTCCTCCTAATTACAGCTCTGACATCAATGACAGCAGATCTTAGAAAGTGTAGCACAAATACAGAACGGGAGGTGGAGCTGCATTTCTGGATGGATGAGCGTCTGCTTATGTGTTACTGATGTAATTCCTGTGGGCTGGAGTGAGTGAGTGAGTGAGTGAGTGAGCGAGCGAGCGAGCGCTGTGTAAACAGTGCTTTATGGGAGTTATGTCACATCTCTTCCATGTGCCTTTCTAAATAACCAAACAAATGTTTATTTTTCATTTTTTTTTTTTCCAGAATTTTATTTCAAGTTTGAATTTTAGTCACATTTTAAGCACATTGTACAAACTTAAAAGGATCATTTACACAAAAATGTATTTATGGTTTATTTGAATAGGGACATTTACAATATAGATATAGATATATAGATAAAACTGCAAAGAACAGCCATCCAATGCATGTAACATAGTTTTTGCAGCAAGAGCTCATTTAAGTGGATTTCAATTGTGTCATGATCCAAACCTCTGACTTAAAAAAGGTATTTTGAAGAAGGTTTAAAAAAAAAAAGTTTAATTTTTTTTTTTTATTATTTTCCAAACTATTTTTACAACAAACATTCCTTCTATTATAGAAAATTATATTTGTTGTAAACTATATTTTGAAATAAATTGAAACTTACTTTTATTTTACACAAAGGTATCAAAACAACATAAAAAACATTGTTTTTTAAAAACAAGTCTAAATATTTTCTTATTTTTTTAATTTTATGTTAATATTTTATTTCAAATATTTTTACATATTTAAATTTATTTTCTTTTAAATATTTATTTATTTATTTTACAATTCTTTTTCAAAATGTCTGCTTTAGAAGAAAACAGGTCAAAACAAATCTATTACAAAATCAAATATATTACAAATATATACATAAATATTGTTCCTTTAAATTTTGAATATTTTGTTATATTTGTATTTAATTCATTTTTTTATATTTAAATATTACAAATATTTTATTATGAATTACATTATAAATACACATTATGAATCTCATTCTGACACACTTGAAAGTAATCTTGTAGCTGGAAGCGTTTGCGTTCAGTTCTTGTATTTTTCAAGCTTTAAGATTATGCATTCAAAACCTTCCCAGGCTTCCATAGTTTTATTACTGTACATATTTATCTTAAGTTTCATGATATGAACATGGTGGGTCACCTGATTGCTGAGGTAGCAGGTTCTCTGGTTTAATCCGGTGCGAGGGCACTCTGGGTCTCAGTCTGACTCACTAAACACCAGCAGAGTCCTGTGTGCTGCTGATTACTGCTGCATGAGTCAGAGTGCAGTTCAATCCTACTGAACCTAGACAACATGCTTGGCCATCGTGCATGCTCGCCAAGGCTGCTTTCAAAGGTTAGTTGTATAATTATATTAAGATGATTAAATCTAAAGCAGCACTGCATGCAGTCCCAGAGGTGAGACTCACAGAATCACATGTATTTCAGTCGTGAGGAGACAGCTGCCTGTGCAGACAGTAGTGCATCTCATTAGGGTTTGGAGCAGAGCCGGTGCACAGAGGTCTGTGTGATGAAAACATGAAACACATCGTTTGGACTTGAACAGAGAGAGTTTCCTGAAGCTCTGAGAGAGAGAGAGAGAGGAAATGTGTATCTGTTAATCATTACATAACTTTATATATCTGGTCTTTGAAATAAACTGTTATTATTTTGAAAAATGTGTTTATCTATAAATTGCGATTCTCAATTCAGATTCAGTTCTGACTGATGTTGTGTTGAACACATTATGAAATGTGTTGTGAGACTCACTGCTTGTTCATTCGTTAACTCTAGTCAAACAACCGCAACAAAGCTTTTTTAGCCAACAGCGTGTGAATATAAGAAGGCATTAACATGTGTTAAACACTATTGTTATGTTTAGCATGTAGTGAAAGAGCAACAACGGAGGGATGGAGAGAGAAGCAGATTTATACAGGAAATATTGTGCTTGTCATACACACACACACACAATCTCACACACACACACACACTGCAGTCCAGTCCATGTGTGTGTGTGCTGTCATGTGTGCATGTGTCAGTGTGTGTGTGTGTGTGTGTGTGTCTGTGCTATGTGTGTGTGTGTGTGTGTGTGTGTGTGTGTGTGTGTGTGTGTGTGTGTGTGTGTGTGTGTGTGTGTGTGTGTGTGTGTGTGTGTGTGTGTGTGCGTGTGTGTGCGTGCGTGTGTGTGCGTGTGTGTGTGTGTGTGTGTGTGTGTGTGTGTGTGTGTGTGTGTGTATGAGATTGTGTGTGTGTGTGTGTGTGTGTGTGTGTGGTGTGTGTGTGTGTGTGTGTGTATGTGTGTGTGTGTGTGTTGCGCGTGTCTGTGTGTGCGTATGCGTGTGCGTGTGCGTGTGCGTACCTGTGTCTGTGTGTGTCTGTGTCTGTGTCTGTGTCTGTGTCTGTGTCTGTGTCTGTGTGTGTGTGTGTGTGTGTGTTTGTGTGTCGGTGTATGCGTGCGTGCGTGCGTGCGTGTGTGCGTGCGTGTGTGTGTGTGTGTGTGTGTGTGTGTGTGTGTGTGTGTGTGTGTGTGTGTGTGTGTGTGTCTGTCTGTGTCTGTGTGTGAGTGTGTGTGAGTGTGAGTGTGTGAGTCTGTGTCTGTGTGCGAGTCTGTGTCTGTGTGTGTGTGTGTGTGTGTGTGTGTGTGTGTGTGTGTGTGTGTGTGTGTGTGTGTGTGTGTGTGTGTGAGTCTGTGTCTGTGTCTGTGTCTGTGTGTGTGTGTGTGTGTGTGCGTGCGTGTGTGCGTGCGTGCGTGTGTGTGTGGACAGCACATCTCGTCTGCTGAGAGAGCTCACGTATAAATGAGACAGGGATGTCTCGCTGTCACTGCCAGACTCAACCAATTCAATTCACTGTGATAAGACAGAGAAACTATCAGAATGGAGCGGCTCCGTCTTCCAGAGTATCTCGTTAGTTTTACAGCACGTTGATGGAAAAGCTTCAAGGAGATCCGTGGTGTACATGTCCTCAGAAGAGCAAAAATAGCCTTGATAATTTGTCCCGAAACAGCTTCACCGCGTCAGGCTGCAGTCAGCAGTGGTTCTGTACATTGCTAAATCAGCAGCGCGTATGAACAGGTTTAACTAGTCTGCTAGTACTGTATGTGAGGTAATGAGCTGCCATCTCAACCTCACTGAACAACCCAGCCTTAATTAGACATCTGTCACAGATGATCCAATCACAAGTGTTCTTCTGAGACACATTATTTCTATTTGTCATTTTTTAAGCCACCATATTCTTTATATATCATTCGAGATGTTAATATCATGTGCAAACAGGGACTTGCATGGTTTGTAACTGGTTGAAGCTGGCCATTATGAACTAGTTTAGGTGGTTGATCAGCTTATGTGGTCTAGGTTGAGCTTGTTAACCGTGTTTGTAGATGCTAAACTGGATGACCAGCTTATGTTAGAAGGGCAGGTCTTACAAGACATTGAGATTCTATTATTGTTTTATTCATATTTTAAATAGTTTTTAGTGTTTTTTTATTATTTTGTTGTGTTTTTGTCATAATTAGCCATTTATTTTTAATCTGCATGAAGTTAAATGACCACTTTGTGTTATTAGGAAACTGTTATATAATATATCAGAAACTATTAATTAATTTATTAATATTTTTAAATTTTTTTTATTATTTTACATTTTTATTGTAATTTTAAAGCTTTAGTGATATTGTTGTTTTGTCATTTTTTTCGTTATTGTGTTTTATGTTTTCATTTATTTAGTTATTTTACTACATCAGGTTAAACGACCGGCTAGTTTTAGAGATGTTACTAAGGGTGCTTTCACACCTGCCTCCTTTAGTCCGGTTGAATCGCACTAGAGTTGGTTCTCCCTCTTGGTGCGGTTCGTTTGGACCGGTGAGAATGCAGCAGTCGCACTCGGGTGCACCAAAAGCAGACCAAACAAGCGCACCGAGACCTCCTTGAAGAAGTGGTCTCGGTACGCTTTCAAACGAACCCTGGATCGGTTCATCCGACCTCAAACAGACCCAACTGCAAACAGAACTGCGGGACTAAACCAGCTGCTGTGGTCAGCTGCGCTGTGCATTATGGGATGAGGAAGTGTTTGTAGTTTGTCATGGCAGGTCGTAGACAGACTTTGGGCTGTGAGGAGGTTTGGAGAATCCACCGGCTCAGTCATCTCTCCATCATAGCAGTGTGCTGTCTGCTGCGTTTCACTCTGTCTTTGTTTTCTTCCGGGAGCACCGTTGAAATTTTCCCACACGCTCTTTCTGACCAATCGAAAAGCAGTTTATGGAATGCATTCAAAGACACATCTAGACAACAAGTGAAGCGGATGTTGTCACGTGACTGCATTCTGGTTCGTTTCAGCTGGTTCTGACCAGAGCAAACAGTGTGATGTGAAAAGGAACCAAAACGGCTAAAAATAGCTACAATGTATCATTTTGGCCTTTGGTCCGGACCAAAGCATCGACTTTCCTGGTGTGAATACACCCTAAGATAATATTAGTTGTTATATATCCATTTTCATTTTAATTGTGCTTAGTTTTGATAATTTTGTTGTGTTTTTTGTCCGTTTAAATTTTTATTATTATTATTTTGTCTATATAGTTTATATTTATTTTTATTTCAGTACATTTTAATTTATATTTTAGTGCATCAAGTTGAATTAACCGAAATCAAAATTTTAAGATTGTTATAATGTATAATATAGATTTATTTACGCTGAAGATCATTTTATTTTTAGTTAAGTATAATAACAGCCTTATTGTTCTCATATTGTGCTTTACAGATGACACAGATGTGTAGCTCAGGGTTTGATCATGTCGTATGTCATCATTGTTTTGATGAAGAGTCATGAAAGCTTTATGAAACCGAGGATATGAGATATTTGTATTGTGTATTTCCAGCATTATGCTGAGGTCACACAGGGTTCACGTGGTGTTTTTTTGGCCTGTTGTTGAGGTTTTAAGTGCAGTATTTTCCAGAGCACGTCTGATTGCATCTGGAGCACCAGTTATCACTTCAGGACGCTGTCATTTTTTCTTCGTCTACACTGCAGGCACTTTTAAACGGATGTGTTGTTATTTTCATTTGGTTTCCAGAAGCGTCTGACGTTCGGCTAGGTCTGCTGCTGCTATCATTAGCATTGGGCTAACGCCGCGGGCGTCCTGAGTCAGTTCAATCTGCTGTTCAGGGCCCAGAGCCAGTCAGATTCCTCATCAAAACACTGCAAGATGCCAACTAAAGACAGATCGCCTCCTTTCTGCTTGTGTGAGATGAATCAAGCGGCCGCGCTAACAGTAGCTAAATCACAGCTTGCCAGAAAGTGTAGGGTTGTTTCTGTGAAGATGCAGCACGGGTCACTGGACGTATAACACACCTGCTCTGGACTGGCAAAGGAACATCATTGAGATTACATCATGACTGGACTGGTTTGTGTTTGGATCACGTCTAGAGTCTTATAGATGACGGATGGAGTCTGTTCAAGAATACAGTCAAATCAGGAATATTATGAAATATTATTAGAATTTTAAATAGCTGTTTTATGTAAATACTTTTATGTTTTGTGTGATCAGAGGGCTGAAAATCTTCTCTATTGCTCTCAAATCAAATATGGTAGACTTGATACATTTGACTGGATGTAAAGGGTTGACATAAAGCCAAAAACAATATATAGGAGAGATTGTAAAACCAACAAGCAGCATATGCTAGTAATTAAAATCATATCTGCTTTATAAAAATAAAAGTGAATAAAAAGAGAATAAAGCAAACCGAGCAAACACTTGACAAACATCACTGGATTGATTTATTTAGAGGCTCATTACAACACTCTGTAATTAGCTAAAACCAGCAATTAGTGCTATGTGAACTGTTTTGAACAAAGAGAGTCATTAACTCATAATCTCAAACTCTTGACGTTCAGCCGTGTAAATGCAAGAAGAGAAATGACTGTAAACATTTGAAGATCAACACCAGGGTCTGTTTACTTCATCCATTGTGAAGGATTCATCAGTGCACTGCATTCCCAGAAACTAATGTGTCTCTTTTAATAACTCTGTGACAGAGAGGGAAAGGAAGGATGGGAGATGTGTTGACTTCACAATGATGTCTTTAATGTTAAAGCTAACTAAGAGTTTAATATCACAAGCATGATGTTTCTAAACATTTTTGGACTCATGACGTGAGACTCTGGTGTGGTGCATGTAGTGCTGATCGCGTCTGTTTGACACGTAATCACACGCTCATGGGTGCCGTTACACCGGTAATCATACGAGAGATACAAACACAGTTACCATAATGAGCCGCTACCGATCATCAGCGAATAAT
>CM050417.1:515000-525000 GCA_027564155.1 Gymnocypris eckloni scoliostomus
AAAAGCATCTGGCATATGTACTTTTTCTGTTCACAAGAGCGAGGGTTTGAAAACACGTAACAGGCCTGCCATGTTTTCATTCCCATAATGCAGTGTGAAATGCTCTTTTAAAGTCAATTCAAACGCAGTATAAAGGCGCTTCTCCTCCGTCACGAGGAAGAAAACAGCGTGGAGAAACGATTGCTCTGCTCATTACCGGAGCTGTGAAGGAGGAAAGAGTTTGAGTTCGTCTCGCTGAAGAAAGAAACATCCCGAGTTCTCCGTTAGGTCATCTGTGACGTTTTGATTCGTGAAAGCGTCCTTGTGCTAAATTTCACAGCAGGTGTTGTCTGGATGAGAAGTGCAGCTTATTAAAATGCTCATTACAGTTTGGAGAGTGATTCATCTCGTTAAATTTCCCTTCATAATAATCTGTGACTGATGAGTTATGAGACTCAAACACACTCGTTCTCCAGAGGAACCGGCTCTGTTTATGAGCTAGACAACATTTCCCGTCAATAAATATGCAGAAGAATGATTGTTTTTTTGGAAAGCTCTCCTTTGAATAATGTGTGCAATTGACCACACCGAGTCTCAATTGTGCAAAAGTCTGACACTTCATGACTCTGAGGGCAGCAGAAGTTCATCAGCGTTTGTGTAATTGGTGTTTGGCTGTCTCTGAGGAGGGAACGCACCGGATGAATAATGAACAGACCGTCACATGTTTAACACGTATCACACTTCTGGATATTACACTTGCCTCAAGGTGAGAGAAAGGAAATGTAGGGAGAACACTTTCTGACCTTCTCAGTTTGTGTAAATTCACTTGGGGTTCAGAGTATTCTTAACACAGCAATTGGTCTTGTTTCTGTGGATGCCGTTTTTGCCATTTAATTTTTATTTTTATTTTTTCAAAGTACTTATAACTTTTTTCTCCCCAAAAAAATTTTCTCAGAATTTCGTGATATAGTCCTAAACTCGCAATTGTGAGTTATAAAGTCAGAATTGATATATAAATTGAGATATAAAACAATAAAACGCAACACAATTCTATAAATGCAACTCAATTTTGTTCTTGCAATTGCAAGTTTACATCTCAAAATTCTGACTTTATAACTCGCAGTTGTGAGATATAAACTCACAATTATGTTTTTTTTTAATTCAGTGTATTACAGTGTATGACATATAACAGTTTAAAATATTATCTGATCAAAACGATATGCAAGATGTATCAATAAACTACAATTAACTTTTTCATATAAAATAATGGCTTTTTATCATTAAAAATATACTAATTTTGGCACTGCAAAACAGCTATGTAGCTTAGTTTAAACAATTATTATTCTTGAAATACAATTTCTAAACATTCAAGTTCTTCCTCTCAGTCTGTTTCTCATGGTTTCTAAATAGAATTAATAAGCGTTATATGTGTCTATTTTAACCTGATAAATAATAGATTAGAGATCAAATAGATTTTTGAGTATTGGTGTAATCTTTTGTCTATGTCGTTTCTGTATGGCAGTTAGTAAATACACTAAGTTTGCTCGTGCTGGAATATGTGGAAACTCTTAAACCATGCGTGTGACGACTAACCCCGCGTTAGGTTGTACAAGAGCAGATTTGATGAAAGCCTCTGTTCAGAAGAACCTTTTGAACTCTGTAACTTTTAAAAATGCATGAGTTTGTGTTGTTCCTGTGGCTCAGTGGTAGAGCATTGCGTCAGCAGCGCAAAAGGTCACGGGTTCGATTCCCAGAACACACATACTGACAAACACTGTATAGCCTGAATGCACTGTAAGTCGCTTTGGATAAAAGCATCTGCTTAAATGCGTAAACGTAATTGAAGGAAGTATTTCTGTGAAAGAGTACAGCTGCTCTGATCAAACTTGATTTACACTGTGACAAGAAAGAGCTAAAGCGACTCTGCAGGAACATGCAAGCTCATTTGACAACACGCTTCATTAACACCAGATATATTTTGATTTCTCCTTTGTTTTCTTGGAAAAGCAACATCACAAATGGAGGTTACAGTGAGAATGTTTTAGAGGATTGAGCGCTAGATGAACTAGACCAGTCTGTGTCTTGATTCATTTCATTGACTCCCAGGTACAACCCAACCTGATTTCAGATCGCCGGTTTAATTGTTTTATTCTAACAATTTGTGGGCTCTGTAGGATTCATTTGAATTGTACAATTAATTTTTCCATTGTTGTGCACTTATTTGATAACTAGTAACTGGACATACAGTACTGATGTAGTAGTAGTAGTAGTGCCATCAACCTGTCCATACATACACAACATATGTAGACAGAACAGGAGACAGGGTATTTAGAAAAATACAGCTTTTAACATGAGGAGAGAGAGGAGGAAAAAATTTTAACCCCCAGACTATGCTCCATTTGGAGTACAGTCTGAGAACAGAAAAACACCTCAGCACAAAAGCACATATACCATAAACACATGACTTGCAACAGGGGAACATATCCAGCTCTGGCAAGCAGCCATCCGTCCAGTGCCATTTATTTGGTGGCGGTCAACAGACCTGCTCGCCCTTGTGGCGGTGCAAAGCGTTTTACAGAGGCAGTTGAATGGGGAGGAGTAATGTCCGTAGTCGGAGAGAGGGAGAGAGAAGAGATTCCCACTCCATCGCTCTCTCAGGGTGGTTATCCAGACGGCCTTGGCCAAGGCGCCGATGAGAGGAGAGCCAGAAAAGATAGAGATTAAATTGTTGTGACTTTGGGGGCGAACAGCTGCAAAGCGCAGCTCATTCTCTTTGTCCATTCTGATCTCTGAAGTTTCATTTCCAAAGCTGCGAGTTTCATCATGATGGTATCCATATTCCGGTTTATAGTCTCAGTCTCATTGCTGACCGCTCTTCCCACAGCTTCAATCCAAACGGGCAGCCTTGTGAGACTTTGGACAGCTGTTCCCGTCTTCCAAATTTTTCGATAACCCAGGGTAAAGCCTAATCCAATCAGCAGAATACCTGTTATCATGGTGCCGAAAAGGTAGATATCCTCAGCGTCCTCAACGGAAAGACCGCCAGACACACGATTTGCCACCTCTCCACGCATCCTCAGATATCCGCCGCGAACGTCCCGTCAGGACAAACAGGTTCCCAGAACCCAGACTTCTCCTTGAGAAGATGGTATCAATCGCGCTGAGAGACCAGTTGATCAAATCCATAATTTTCTAGTTTGGAGAGCCATGCAGAGAGAGTCTCTTCAATAGATGAGACGAGACAGCAGAAGCAAGCAGGGAGGAAAAAAGGGTTGGGCGGGGAGTGAAATCTAGGCGACTACCTCTGTTGACTGCCAAACTGATCACACTGTATTTTTGATCACGACAGCGTGTATACTTTCGTGAGGAAATCGTTTAATATCTTATTGATGCAAATTATACCAATTACCATTACATGTTGATATAGTGTGACCGAATGGAGCGAGCAGGGCGAAAGTTTTCTGTGAGCCCAATATAGATAAACACTCAACTAAACCAAGGTGATTTAGTGGCGAGTTTAAAGCCTAAAGTCACGATACGACGCATGTATTACGGTCTAGGTTCGGTTAAACATTTCAACACTACTGGCTTCGTACTGCTAATTACACAGTGCTGCTTCTTTACTAAACGCTGTTTTATTGAACGTATAAGCAGACGATGGGAGGTTTGATTTTATGAACAGAAATAATCAGGGGCTTTATGCGGGACCATGTGTTAGTAATATGGCGGGTGGTCAGAACAAATGAAACGCACATTGAAGTACCATATCCACCTGATTTCAGATCTCGCTTTTATTTGAACAAATAGTGATGAAATTGTCAAATTGCATGTAGCTTTAAACAGAAATTATTAGTATGTGTTTTTTTCTGAACTAAAGTCATGTTAAGGTATATTTTTGATGTTTTGTGTCTATTTTAAACGCATTTCAACTTTCAATTTTTCACTTTTTTTCCCCTCAAGAACAAGTGAAAATGAATTGTTTCCACTTCTCTGAGATCGTTAAGTAATCTTCTTATTTAACGACTGCTATTTCAATCGCTTGATGTAAGTATCTGCTATACTGTTAAAAATATCTCATTGATTTGCATTACAACCATCACAATTTCATCATTTTTGTTCAAATAAATATCGAGATGCTTTGGATAAAAGCGTCTGCTAAATGAATAAATGTAAATCAGCATCTGCACCAGATTGCATATTCTGCAAAGTCTCTAAATAAAATTAAACCATTGTTTGTGTTTGCACATATTCTCACTATATCTGAAGAACTTTAATACAGTTGCTAAAGTTCAGCAGTAATAGAATAACTTTAACTAATTTTCAACAACTTTTACTACACACATCATATCTTTTTGCACCAAATAGTATCGGTATCGGTATCGGTATCGGTATCGATAAAATGTAAACGATACATCCCTAATCAGACTACATGAGCCATAAAAGCCTGAGGAATCAATTATGATACTGAACAAAAACACATACATTTTGTTTAACGTTTCAATAAACTGTACCACTTCGTTAAGAAACATTACAGGTTTCTGAAAATGTCTTGGCCAAAGCAAAGGAAATCTACTAACTGTTCAGTGATGTAAAGCTGTATGCGTGAACAGAAGCGGCTTGGACTCGTAATAATGCGATGCACAGAATCTCACCGCCACACTTTGAAGTTAATGTCTGATGTTTTAATCAAGACTAATGGCTCTGCGATCAGCGTACGACGTCGTGTGCGTTCGCCCCGTTCTTCGTGCTCCTGGTTAAAGCACTTGTAAATATTCAATACTTCTCCTTTCTCCACGAAGACCTGGATTTCTCCTGCAGCTTAATGCAATTCAAAGACCTACATTCTTGTGCAGAGTTGCCTTGGAAACAAAGTTCTCCAGGCTGTTTTTCTTCCTCTGTTACCGGAGATACGGCAGATCAATCGAGCGAATCCTCCGAGGCAGAGACACACAATCTCCTCGCTAGTGTCCCAGTTAGTACTTGAATACACACACAATCATTCCTCAGTCGCCGGTGCATCGGGACGGTATTGAACTTATCGATCATTTATACGCTCTACAGAGACTTATCGTTACACACACTTTAGCTTTCGCAATTAGGTTTGCTAATTTAGCCAAAATAACATGCTCATTAGCTGAACATAAGCAGGGGATGAATTAGAAATCAGGCAGCTGACGTGTGACATCACGGTTACACTTTACAGTAAGAGTCATTAATTAACTACAGTACATTAATTAACATGAACTAAGAATGAACAATACTTCTACAGCATTTATTCATCTTAGTTCATGTTCATTTCAGCGAATGCATTATTAAAATCAAGAGTTGTGTTTGTTAACATTACTGTGAATTAACACGAATTATTAACAAAGATGAATAAATACTGTAATAAGTGTATTGATCATTGTTCATCATGTTAGTTTGAAAACAGAATATACCAAAAATAAAATATTAAAATACATAAATTATTTATATATATATATTAGTGTTGCCAAATGATTATCGCATCCAAATTAAAAGTTTTGTTTTGCATAATATGGTATATTTATTAAGTATATATAAATACATGTATATATTTAAGAAAGAATGTTACGCTTATATATTTAATATGTTTATATATTATGTAATTTATATAAATATATACGTAGAAATCTATGAAAACATTTTCAAAATATATGCTCTATGTGTGTCTTTATATATATATATATATATATAATAAATATACACAGAACACACACATATATTATGTAAACAAAAACTTTTATTTTGGACTAAAACAACACTGATTTGGTAATTAATTCTAAATGTCTTTCTAATGACCATAGTGTGTTGCTTTATTTTATATATAGCCAGAACAATCCTCATGAATGTAATAAAGCTTAATCTAATGGATTGTATTGTATTAAAACTACTCTTGACATATTTCAGTCAGTGTCGTGTTGCTTTCATACATGAGACTTAAAGAACAAACCCAATTAACCAAAGAGACTTCGTAACACTTGAAAGAGTTCTTCATTTGATCATCGTTTCACACACGATCTCTTTATATTACCACCTGCACCATAGAGGTCTGCACGGGCTCAAAACTGAAGCCCAAACCCGGCCCGTACCCGAGATCGTCTGACCCGACCCGACCCGAAATTTCATTGCATGCAAAGAAACGGATTAATCAAGGCTCTGCCATTTCACAAACATTTACCAGTTATGAAAGTTTGTGAACATCAGGTGCAGCGGTCATACATTCTGCCGAGTTTATGAATTTTGTTTGGACAAGAAGATAATGACCGTGCAAATTATGGTCATTTTTGTCAGTTAAGGCTCGTTAGCATTCTGTCCACTTTAAATCAGACATAAGCTCTTAAATAAGATTGTATTTATTTGAATGAATTAATCATTTATTTGAGAGAGAGAGAGAGAGAAAGAGACCGAGAGAGAGAGAGAGAGAGAGAGGAGCGAGAGAGAGAGAGAGAGACAGAGAGAGAGAGAGAGAGAGAGAGAGAGAGAGAGAGAGAGAGAGAGAGAGAGAGAGAGAGAGAGAGAGAGACCGAGAGAGAGACCGAGGAAAGTTGCGCTGCATGTGAACCGCGCTCATGCTGCTCTCTCTACAAGCAATGAGGCTTAGTTACTTCAAAACAGCGATTTTGCCGCCTCATTGCAGATAAATATAATGTTGTGACTTGCGAGTCAGTAGCCTGTTGAAGCTATTGTACTAATAAAAGTTTCCGTGCTGTTTGTGCGCGATCTCTGATATGTGTGTGCGTGCGTGCGTCTATGAAAGCAGCGAAGCCTCTGCATATAGTTTTGGTTTAGATACAAACCCGAACCCGACCCGAGCCCGAAGCTATCCATTAAACATTAACCCGAAACCCGACCACGAAAGTATTTCGGGACCCGCGGGTTCGGGTCGGGTAGCAGACCTCTACTGCACCATAACATCTCAAAGGTGTCGTATGAACTCCAGCACGGCCAGAATCCCCAAACGATGGAGAGTTACAGAGCCAAGGACAGAAGTAAGAGAAAACACTGCAACGATGGAGAGAGTACAGAGAGAAAGACACCTGATGTGGCAGATCATCTGATTCTGAGCTGAATCTCTTGAGTGCAGAAATCAGCTAAAATCGTGATGAAAGCCATCAATCCGTATCCACACCTGACCCATGCAGATCAAACACCGCTTTATTCCTCCGCCTCCCTTCTGCTTTATTACCACAATTTATAGGACGATTAAGTCGCTCCTAATTCTCCACAGCATTACTTCGGCTCAGAATCGGTCCGCAGCGCACAAAGCTATTACTCTGAGATTTCCACGGCCCTGGATTAGGAGGAAAATCTCCATCAGCATTGTGTTGTTGAGAGGTTAATAAGAAACGCATGGCAGAGATCAAGGATGCGGGCTGATACTGTCTCTCAGGAAACCTTTGGGAAAAGCTTTATTAAGCTATAGGAGGATTGAGAGGGTCAGTAACCTCGCCGCACAAAGCTTACTTTAAAACATGTTCTCTTTGTGAATGATTCAACAGCGTGTTTTCTCAAGCGAAGTCTTCACATTTCTTCATCCAGAGGTAATTTAATTGGTAACATGGGTTGCTTCTCAAAAGACTTTCATTTCCAGCGGATGTCATCAACACTTCAGATTTTTCAGCCAATTTCTGAAATCACAAATGATATCGTGCCTGACGTTATTCGTTATTTTAATATTCCATTTCACTTGGAAATATGTGTCATTGAGGATGTACGAGCCTCAATTTATTAGTTATTTATTGACATCTCTAAATGTTTATAATTAATAGTTAATTTGTGTCAGATTAATTCTCCATTGATGCTTAGTAATATTAAAAATGTAAATAATTGTGGTTAATTTTGTGTTGTTTTTAATAAACATTCTTACAATAAGTTACTGAAATACATGAAACTGACTGATGTCGGACATTTAAGCGTCTTGATTTCAGATATGATTTATTTTATGTAGACGTTTTTTTATGTAGATTTGTAATTTTATTTTATGTAGACATTTATTTTATTGTATTTATTTATTGCCATCTAAAATTGTAATTTATGTCAGTTTTTATTTAAATTTATTTTGAGTAATTGTGTTACTAAATAATGTACTTCTATATAATATGTTTATCATTAGTTTTAAATAAATTTTTAGGTTTCATTTATTTTTATTTCAGTTCAAGTTTAGGAATAAAAGATCGTTTTTAATTTTATATTTTCAGCTTTATTTTTAGAAATTTTGTTATGTGCTTTTGCCATTTTTACTTTTGTTTATTTACAATTTATGTTTATTTTTATTTCAGTTTTAGGTTAAAATAAAACATTTTAATTTAATTGTAGTTTTTATATCATATTTTGAGTTTTCGATTTTAGTTTACTTTTAGTATTTTAGTTTACAAATATATTTTTATTTTAGTTTTATATTTTGAGTTTTCCTTTCAATTTTAAGTAAATATTTTGTCATTTTGTAATTTGTTTTGCCATTTTTTATTACCTTTAAATAACTACTTTGGTAGGTTTTTTTACTAACTATTTTTTACTATTTTAGTACTACTTTTAAACCACTACTTGTTTTTGTTTCAGTATTTTTATTAATTTATTACCAGTTAGTAATTTAGTGCTTCAACATGGTAACTAAAAATTATATTCACTATATATAGAAAAAGAAATAGTTGGAATGTGTATGCATGGCAACTGAAATATAATGTATATAAAAAATGTTTAAATAGTTTTTGTATTATTATTATTAATGTATGTATGTGTGTGTGTAATGTGTGTGTGTGTGTGTGTGTGTGTGTGTGTGTGTGTGTGTGTGTGTGTGTGTGTGTGTGTGTGTGTGTGTGTGTGTGTGTGTGTGTGTGTGTGTGTGTGTGTGTGTGTGTGTGTGTGTGTGTGTGTGAATCCTGACGTCTCGTTCGGTGTGTTCGTAAAAAATCTTACTAACCCCAAACTGTTGAACAGTAGTGTGCATTGTTTTTTGTTATGTTTAAATGTAATAAACAAGTATTATTCATAAAATATAATTTCTGAACATTTCTAAATGTTACTTTTCAAATTAAAGCTCCATTAACGTTCAGATGCATCATCTCCCTTGGATTTTTCTATGTGTTTAAAGCATATTGTTTTTAACATCACACGTCTCGATCCGTGTGTTTGTGCAGGTTTAGGAAGCTGATGAATCATGGAGAGGCTGGTGTTTTACGTGATGGTGTTCGGCGCGCTGGTGAAGGCGCAGCATTGCCCGGGCCGCTGCATCTGTCAGACCATCTCGCCCACGCTCACGCTCCTCTGTGCCAAAACCGGCCTGCTCTTCGTGCCGCCCACCATCGACCGCAAGACCGTCGAGCTGCGTCTGACCGACAACTTCATCACGGCCATCCGGCGGAAAGACTTCATCAACATGACGAGCCTGGTGCACCTCACTCTGTCCCGCAACACCATCAGCCAGATCGCGCCGCACGCTTTCCTCGGCCTGAAGTCTCTGAGAGCGCTGCACATGGACGGGAACCGGCTGACGGTCATCAACAGTGACCAGCTGAAGGGTCTAATCAACCTCAGACACCTGATCCTGGGGAATAATCAGATTGACCACGTCGAACTGTCCTCCTTCGACGAGTTCGTCTCCACTATCGAAGACCTGGATTTATCCTACAACAACCTGAGGACGTTACCGTGGGAAGCCATCGCCAGGATGACCAACATCAACACCTTAACGCTGGACCACAATCTGATCGACCACATCTGCGCCGGGACCTTCTCGCTCCTCGCCAAGCTGGTGCGGCTGGACATGACCTCGAACCGTCTGCAGACGCTGCCGCCGGACGCGCTGTTCCAGCAGGCGGAGGTGCTGTCCGATCCCAGCATGTCCGACTCGTCCCGGCTGACGGTGAGCTTCGGGGGAAACCCGCTGCACTGTAACTGTGAGCTGCTGTGGCTGCGGCGTCTGACGAGGGAAGACGACCTGGAGACCTGCGCTTCTCCGGAGCACCTGATGGACAAGTACTTCTGGTCCATTCAGGAGGAG
>CM050417.1:530000-632500 GCA_027564155.1 Gymnocypris eckloni scoliostomus
ATCTTTGGGATACGGTCCAGACGCGGTGGAGATGCTCCTCTCTGTGCAAACAGGTCATTCTGATTCAGGAGATGTTTCAGAGCAGAGGAACACATGCAAGCAAACAGCGCAGTGAGTGGATGTTTGAACTGAGCATTGATTTCATCTCTTCAACTGCTTCAGACTGACTCTAAATGAAGCGCATTTACAAAATCCCATTCCTCTTTATCTACACATTCTGGAGAGATCAAACTGCAAACTCAACATCCATTGTATATAAATCATTTATACTATATTTAAAACATAATAGTAGTTTGAATACTCTTATATAAATGTTTACATAATTGTCACAATGCTAATAACAATATTATAACGCTATTTCAATTATGTATTTTTTTCCACATTTCAGATTTTTTTAAATATATTTTTTTTGCATTACAGTAATGAGAGTTTAGGGGGTAAAATATGCTTAAAGTGTCCCTATTATGGATTTTTCATGCGGTGTGTAACAGCTCTAAGTGAATGGAAACATCCAGCAAAGCTTTAAATCTGAAAGTGCTCCGTGTATAAAGTTATGGTCTCTCAAAAGAAAGAGTCGACTCTGAATCATTGAAACGAGTCGTTTTTAAAACTAATCCCAAGCCAGTTCATGTTGACGTCAGCATGAAACATTAGCATATTGATGCCCAAACCTGGAAAAAAAATAGTTTTTGGTTGGTCTGAATGAAAATGCGAATTCATTCTTTGCCACTAGGTGGCGCTTTGAGCAGTAAAAATAGTGATTTCCGGTGACGCTGTACACAAAGCAGCACAAACACTGCTGTATCAGGATTACAGGCGAGATGAGATGAAATCAGACCAATCACTGCTGATTAGCAAAGGATGGGTTCGGAAACATTAATCATTGAGTGAATCGTTTGGGAGTCGTTGAGCAAGTAAGCTAAAAATAAATGCATAATATAAGACAATGAAAGTGTTTTTAACCTCGCATGCGTGTGAACCTGTTATTGGAGACTCCAAAACCAAAATATGACCCTTTCATAACCGGGCACTTTAATTATCAGGAAAATGATGTCACATCGTAATATTTAATGATCATTTCTGCAACTAATTAGACTGAATTAAATATATAATACATGAACTCTTGAGAATATACACCCATATATATAATTTTACCAAACATACCTTTGGTTTGCTGTTACTAGAGGATCATGGGAGTTGTAGTCCACAAAAGCCATGCTAAAACCCCACTGTAATACGAAATATTTGCTTTCTTGAATACACACCTGTTTTTAACGGAGAAAGATGTGTTTGCAGCACATGTTTGGCTAGTAATGGACATGTAGAGTAAATGTCAGCGGATGGAGGAGATGGTGTTTATCAGGAGATATCTCAGCGCTGGCGTGTTTACTGAGACTCGGTGGAGTTGAGCAGCTTTAGCTAATATCAGCGCTGTCGAACGGGTCTCAGATAAGAGTCTGAGTCTGGGTCAGTCTGCAGGAACAAAACAATGACAATACAAAGACTAATCGAACTCTACAGTATTAGGACTAGGGCTGGCCGATATGAGCAAAAATTCATATCTCGGTATATTTTGGCTTATTATGCGGTATATATATCTCTGTATTTTGTATTTGGATTAAACAAATAAAGTGCATGTAACCATGTAGGCATATATTATCTGCAAAAAAGGGTTACAATTCAATTCTAAAAACATAAACAATGCTTTTAAAGCAGAAGTTAAGTTTACTAAACTAAAAATGTCTAAAGTAAAAAAAAGCACAGACTAATTGATTAAAAAAGCTATTTTAATTAAACACTACAGTCACTTAACAGTTAGTACGCTCATACAAATACACTTACTTGTAGAGTTATAATTCCACATGTTGCATTTATATTCTCCAACTACAAATATTTCTGCAAATTGTATATTTTATTCAGAGTTATTGCGCTTCTATTTCATTGCGTTCTGTCTGTTTGGCGCGCATGCGTTCAGAACCAAGTCTGTGAAGTTTAGCAGAGAATCTCAAATCAACAGCTCGTGCACTTCTGACAGCAAAATGAACATATCTCCATGGCTTTCGAACATTTACAGATGGAGAATATACCTGTGAAATATACGTTATGCATTCAGGAAAAGAGCACACAGCTCAAACAGCACGCAGCCTTTCTGTCAGAGCCGCTTTAAACTCAAACTATAGACTATATCTCTTACCAGTCTTATATAGCCCTTCAGATAAAGCTTGTCACGTGTTTAGAACAAAGTGTCTTATGCACATTGATTGAGTTAAATTAGGTTTAAGTACTAAAATGACTAACTGACTCGTCATAAAACTACAGAACTATAAAACTACTCATTACAAAATAACTAAAATTAATGAAAAACTGCAAATATAAAAATAAAAGCTTGAACACAAACCAATAAAACTAGAAAAATCCTTCAAAATAACTCTGAAACATTGATAAAACGCATCAATTGTTTATTCCTAAAACTACTAAATGTATTTCTTTGTATATTTGTAAAATGCTGGACAGAGATTCACTGAATCACCGAATGGTTGTGTTGAATCTGTTGATTTTAATCAATTGATTCACTGAATCACCGAATGGTTTTGTTGAATCTGTTGATTTTAATCAATTGATTCACTGATTCACTGAATGGTTTTGTTGAATCTGTTGATTTTAATCAGTTGATTCACTGAATCACCGAATGGTTGTGTTGAATCTGTTGATTTTAATCAGTTGATTCACTGAATCACCGAATGGTTGTGTTGAATCTGTTGATTTTAATCAGTTGATTCACTGAATCACCGAATGGTTTTGTTGAATCTGTTGATTTTAATCAATTGATTCACTGAATCACCGAATGGTTGTGTTGAATCTGTTGATTTAAATCAGTTGATTCACTGAATCACCGAATGGTTGTGTTGAATCTGTTGATTCACTGAATCACCGAATGGTTGTGTTGAATCTGTTGATTCACTGAATCACCGAATGGTTGTGTTGAATCAGTTGATTCACTGAATCACCGAATGGTTGTGTTGAATCTGTTGATTTGAATCAATTGATTCACTGAATCACCGAATGGTTGTGTTGAATCCGTTGATTTAAATCAGTTGATTCACTGAATCACCGAATGGTTTTGTTGAATCTGTTGATTTTAATCAATTGATTCACTGATTCACTGAATGGTTTTGTTGAATCTGTTGATTTTAATCAGTTGATTCACTGAATCACCGAATGGTTGTGTTGAATCTGTTGATTTAAATCAGTTGATTCACTGAATCACCGAATGGTTGTGTTGAATCTGTTGATTTTAATCAGTTGATTCACTGAATCACCGAATGGTTGTGTTGAATCTGTTGATTTTAATCAATTGATTCACTGAATCACCGAATGGTTGTGTTGAATCTGTTGATTTTAATCAGTTGATTCACTGAATCACCGAATGGTTGTGTTGAATCTGTTGATTTGAATCAATTGATTCACTGAATCACTGAATGGTTGTGTTGAATCTGTTGATTTTAATCAGTTGATTCACTGAATCACCGAATGGTTGTGTTGAATCTGTTGATTTTAATCAGTTGATTCACTGAATCACCGAATGGTTGTGTTGAATCTGTTGATTTTAATCAGTTGATTCACTGAATCACTGAATGGTTGTGTTGAATCTGTTGATTTTAATCAGTTGATTCACTGAATCACCGAATGGTTTTGTTGAATCTGTTGATTTTAATCAGTTGATTCACTGAATCACCGAATGGTTGTGTTGAATCTGTTGATTTTAATCAGTTGATTCACTGAAACGCATCAGACGTTCTTTCACTGTAGTGATTTCCTCAGAAACGATGTTGTGTTTTGCGTCACTAATCGCTGGAACGAGTATCGTTATAGTTATGAACGAGCAGGAATCCTGTCAGATGCAGGTATTTACGAGCGTCTGAACTCAATCGGATGTGTTTATGCACGCTTTAGCGTTTCTAAATGTTTATGAGTGTCACTTTTGATTGTGAGAATGAAGCGCTATGAGCTCTTGGCTCTGTCGGTTCTGCGCGTCCACCTCTGGGACCCGGTGCCATTATTTTCTGGCTTGGGATCAGAGGGGGGGGCGAGACTTAAACAACAGGCTCTAAATGAAATGTCTTGTTGGATTTACGCCTCTCTTCACCTCGCGACCCTGCGGGCCACGCTTCTGAGCCGCGCTCTGATTGGCCGCTCTGATGATGCGTGAGACTGTCTCGGGGTCAGAGGTCAGCACTCTGTCATCACTAGCGGTCAGTCACAGGTCAGAGGATGAACGGACAGACACTGATAGAGACCTCCGAGCGGGAAGCACAGGAGAGTTATGGGTATGAGAAGAGAACGCTGCCTCGCCATAACCAATCACCTTTATATTCCTGTTTAGAAGGTTTTATGGATGCTGGTATGAATTTAATAACTATTGATTTATCATTTAGCTCAACTGGTTTTGCTTCAGGAATAAACACAATACCAAGTTTTCTCAAAAATAACACATTGACATATTAACATCAGTGTCAATATTAATATATTAATTTATAATAATAATACAAATATATTTTAATAAACAATAATACCTAATCTAACATTGTTGTTGTTATTGCTATTAATAATAAAAAATAGCATGCATACATATCACAGCATTAGTAACACCATTGAATTAGATTTTATATTCTAAGTACAGACTCGAGATTTATCAACTTAACGGTTTTCATGGTGCCAATAATTCAATCATAATGTATTTAATATCTGGGTTGTATTTTCTTTTACACTATACAGTGAAATTCTGATCAATTTACATCAAAACACTGTTATTATTAGAGCTTTTATTCATCTTTGAATCAGTTTTTTTATTTAGCTTCATTTTTAGCAATTGTTTTATTTTATTTTGTCTTTTTATTATTATTATTTGTTTAAAATATTACTGAATAGTTTGTTTTATATATTAGTCACTTTAGTGTTTGAACCTGTTTCAGGCAACATTTCAAAACTCTTGTTTAGTTTAATTCACTTAATATTTCTATCATATTTTATTTTAGCAAAAAAGCAAAAAGGTTTTTGATATATATTTTAGTATTAATTATATGATATCATTTTAATTTCAGTTAGTAATTTTAGTATTTCAACTAGTTTAAGTTTTTCACCTAATATTTCTATTTTCTATTTTTATTTCAGCTATGGTAGGCTATATTTCATTCAACCAAAAATAAAAATTTAGAAATAAACAAATACAACCAATAAGACTAGAAAACACTAAAACTGAGTCAGAAACATAAATAAATATCTACATGAATGTATTACATTCACATTAATATATTCATTCTGATTAATTTACATCAAAACACTTGTTGTTGTTCTTGTTGTTAGAGTTTTATTAATGTAGCTTTTAATTTAATATTTTTAGTTTAAGTTTAACTTTAGCTTAATTGTTGGAAATTGTTTTATCTTTAATTTGTCGTTTTTACTTTTTTATATAAATAAGAGTTTATCAATTTACATCAAAACATTGTTGTTAGAGTTTTATTAATGTTTTGAATTAGCTTTAAATCTTATATTTTCAGTTTGATTTTATTTTTAGCTGAATTTTTAGTAACTGATGTTTTTATATATATATATATAAATAAGACTTTAAAATGCTAAATCTTTTGATTTATTACATCAAGTTGAACATTTATCTTTCATTAAGTGACTCAAAATGCCTGTTTTCTGAAATGTCTGTCCAGGATGATTCCGTCGGCCAGTAAGTGGTGGGCTGCAGTAGCCAGTTCCTGGGCGGCACCATGATCATCATCATCGGCGGCATCATCGTGGCCTCCGTCCTCGTCTTCATCATCATCCTCATGATCCGCTACAAGGCTTACGGTGGGGTCGACGCGGCCAAAGGCAAAGCGCGAGAAGACACCGGTGTAAACATGCACTCGCAGACCAACGGCAGTCACCCGGGATGCTCCGGCTCGAGGCAGGAGGAGCGAGCCGAGTCGCCCGGCGGGAAAGACTGCAAGGCTCTGGTGCTGCTGAAGATGGAGGAGATGCAGGAGGAGCTCAAAGTCGAGCTTCCGTCTGAGAACGCAGCGCCGCCGTTGTCGTCTCGGAGAGCCAGTTTGGGCGACGAAACGCAGACGGACAGCAGCCTGACGGGCTCCACCATGTCCCTGTGTCTGATCGGCTCCGGGGCCAACCCGGCCGAGCCCCCTCGGAAGGGACCGCTGGCCAACATGGGGCTCCTGCCCAGCGAGCTGGCCCGGACTCGGCATCGCTTCTCCTTCGACGGAGACTATGCTCTATTCCAGAGCCACAGTTACCCACGACGGGCTCGAACCCGCCGGCACAAATCCACCACCCAGCTCAACACAGACGCGTCACCGCCCTGCAGCCGGAAGGTGACCTTTAGCAGCACAGAGTGGATGCTGGAGAGCACGGTGTGACGGACTGAAGCACACACACACACTCGGACGGTCTACATATTGACGTTGTTGCAGTAACACACACTCTGTTGATTCCTGTGTCCGGTGAAACACGTATCAAACCCTAAACCTAGTGAGCTGCCTACTTAGACGAGTCTAAAGATGCGTTCAAATGATCAAAAGTGACGGCATAGACATTTATAATAAATTAATAAAACTGTTTCAAAATTGATAATAATCAGAAATGTTTCTTGAGCAGCAAATCAGCCAATTAGAACGATTTCTGAAGATCATGTGACACTGAAGACTAGACTAAAATTCAGCCTTGCTTACAGGAATAAATTCTGTACATTTTACAATATAGAAAACAGCTATTTAAATTGAACATTTCACAACTGTTTATGTATTTTGATCCAATGAATGCAGCGTTGCCGAGCACAAGAGACTTCGTTTGAACACTAGCGTATCAAGTGGGTTTACATGAGATTTTACATTCAAAGTACAGACTCAAGATTTATTTTATGTTCATACGCCAACATTTTTAATCATACAAAGATGTATTTGAATGTTTCATGTTATTGACGCCAATAATTCACTACTAACATCTTTAATATTGCCTGGGTTATTTTTCTTCTGCGTTATACGGTTTAGTTCAGATGAATTTACATCAACACACTGTTGTTGTTTTTATTTGATTTTATTTTTGTAGCTTCGTTTTTAGTATCTTTGGTTATTTTTGTTAAGTATTTATGAATATTATTACTTATTACTTATATTAATTATTTCAGGCAACTTTTTCGTTTTTCGCCCAATATATGTATTTTATTTTATTTCAGCTAAAAATTGCATATTTTTGGGTTCGTTTTAGCTTTATTGTGCAATTTTAATTTCTATTTAATTTTATTTCAGTTAGTCATTTTAGTAGATTATCTTATATCAGGCAACATTTAAAAATATATATTTAGTTTAAGTTTTCACCAGCTAGTATTTATATTTTAGTTTATTTCAGCTCCATTTGAATTAACGTATATATATATATATATGGTCAATTATGGCAAAATTAAATCAAAATCAGATGAATATACATCAGGACGCTGTTTGCATGTACAATATGCAAAGTGTTTTCTCCTCCCTTCTATAATTTGATCATCTATTTATTTGACTATCCTAACGATTTATGATTAGTTGTTTTGCATTTCTCATAGTTTTGCTCTCGGTGATCCATCAGAACAGACCTGAGATCTTTTTTAAACCTCGACTCAGTGTCACGTGGAGCTCAGAGCGTCTCACATCAATCAGATGCGGTGTTAGAAGACAGCTCCCTATGTAGGCGGCTCACTAGGTTTGGAAACAGAGCTCAGTGTTGTGACCCGTCCTGCCTCCTCCTGCGGTCCTGAAGAGAGCGGTGCCTTATCTAACGCCCCACCCACGGAGGATGCTGCTATCTGAGGTCACAAACACACCGTCCCGTCTCTTTCGTTAGTCTTTATGTTTACCAAGGGTGCAGAAGCAGGACTGTTTGCTTCAGTGATGATGATGATAAGCATCCATGTGTGAATGTGTACATGTCCAATACTTTTCAAAGACTTTTGCACAGAAGACACGAGATATATACGGATACGTATCGCACCAGTCTATACAACAATAAAAACTATTACCATATAGATCTATACAAATAACATTTGTTTTTTCAGGAAGAACGGACCATGTTTTCTACAATATGAGGACGATTCGCAGCGGGATGGACTTCTTTCTGAACCGGTATTGTGCTGATGTGACTGTATCCAAAAATGGGTTTCGTATCTGGCTGGTCTAGATAAAAAAATATCATGATAAAAATTAAATAAGACCAATATGGACAAATACATATATAAGTATATTCAAATCTCTCGGTGTATGTGTTCTGAGTATGTAAGTCATGACATGACTCGTTGTGCTGGTACGGTTTTTACATTAAAAGCCTCTGTCATCAGCGCGGAGCGGATTCAAGTCTGGATCATTTATGCCTCACAGACGGGATTAAATCTTTTGTGTGGGTTGACTGTACGAGCTGTTTTTGTCTTTTCTTCTCGCATGCTGAATGTGTCCGTAATTATGGGATCTAGCAAAAATACCTCGTCTAATTATGGTTTCGTGAAGATTTCAGATGTTTTGGGGGTTTAGACAATCGCGTTTATTCTCAGATACAGTGTACAAAGGCTCTGCAGTGATCAAAATGCATTAATATCATTTATGAAATACGTCTTTCTTAGCTAATGTTTAAAGTTTAAGTTCTACTTACATGAAACTAATATTGTGCTTACTTCTTCAGTTAATTACCTCTCGCATATCTGCTATTATTATTATTATTATTACAGTTTCATTTATATTATTGCTTTCATTAATTGTATTATTTAGATTATTGTATTATTATTTAGAAATTGTATTATCATTTATTATTTTATGTAATATATTTTTTATTAATTTTAAATCAGCTTTTATATTTGTATATTTTTAGTTTTAGTAATTTAGTCATTTTTATTAGTTTTGTTTTATATTTATGTAGAGATTTATTTTATTTCAGTTTGTTTAACTTAATCTTATTTATCTCAGTTATTATTATTACTATTATCATTGTATTATATATATATATATATATATATTCTTACATAACTACTAAAATGCAAAAATGTAATATTTATATTAGAGGTGGGCATAGATTAATTTTTTAATCTAGATTAATTTGGATCATTAATCTAGATTAATCTAGATTAAATGGCTCATTTGAATTCTGTCAAGGCATTCAGAATATGTGCTACCCAAATAATGACTAAAAGTAAGTCTTTGAGAACGGGTTTCTCAAGCCAGGTGGCGATTAGACCAGGGCTCATCTCCTGTTTCCAAAATGCATCACAAACTTTAATCTCTTCCGTCCCAATCCCACGAAAAAACTGGAGGAAAATCCTGCTCCACTCCCGGAAGAATGACTCCCATTCCCTCCCACTCCTGTGTTGTTGTTTTTTTTTTTTTTGCCGATAACTGTCAGTTACAGTAAAAATATAGTACAGATCACAGCGTGCCCACCTTATTAGTTGAATAAAAACCCAAAATGTAGTTTTTGTTATTATATTGAACTGAAAGCCATCTTATTATGCACAGTGTTGCACAGATTAAATTTCATGTAAATCATCCATGCTAACACACACGCCTTCTATTTTTATTTTTAGACATTTCACTCTCTATAGATATATTTTCTATGTACTGTATTTTTAGTTATATTCGAGTTTCAAGTTTCTCGCTCAAGTTCACATGAGACCTAAAAGCGCATCCTGTTTGCTTAAAAGCGCAACGTTTCGTTGTTATTCTGAGTGCACACAAATAACGTAGAGTCTTTACAGATTCGAAAGATGTATTAGGCTACTTTTATCTGTATGACCAAAAATGACGGAGATTTTAAGAGCAAGTGAACGACCGAGCCTGTCCTGCAGCAAAAATTCCACACAAACACTTCAATAGCGTTACTTTCTCTAGGTTAACATCATATTGAGCGGCCATGTAAAGTTGCTACTACATACATCTTTCAGATGAAAAGCCATATTTGAGGTTGATGAATGATAGGTGAGCGTTTGGATGTCCTGCCCGATTGTATTACCACATAGACCAGCCGTTAACAATCTGTCCATCACGGACTTAGCCTCTAGTTCAAGACTTTCTGCCCCCTACAGTGCAATTAAGGTATACATCCGCTAAAATATCAGGGTGAAAGTCATCATATTGCGTAGTATAGACCCAGCTCCCAACCCAACTTTGAGAATAGATTAACGGCCATATTTTTTTATCGCCGATAAGAGTCTCACGTTAACGCAGCACGTTAACGCCGATAACGGCCCACCACTAATTTATATATAATTTTAATTCCAGATAATTTAACCTAAAGTTATTTATTTCAGTTAGTTACCAAGGAACAATTTTCATTGTCTTTTTTTCATCTAATATTTACATTTTATATTATTTTAGCTTTATTTCATTTACATAATTTAGTTTTAGTTAACGTTATAACACTGATTTGAACAGCTTTCCTAATCATCTTTATTCTGCACATATAAATGTTCTATTATTTACATGTCAAGCCCGTCGAGACACTCTTATCAAGAGCACTTATAAACGTGCTTTAGCTTCACAAATGAGAGCATTATGATCAACAGATGACAAACATTTACAACATTATCAGCTAGAAACAGTGCTAAACTATTAAAGTTAAACAGAGCGAGCGTGCGATAAAACCTAGAGCAAATAAACAAACATGTATTTGACGTTATATATAAATATTCATTCAAATGAACTTTGAAATACATTTTTACTAAGCAAAGTAAAAATGCACATTAACTGCAAATATTTAATTTAACACATTAATGCAAAAATATCATTTGTGACCTGTACACACTCTCTAATGCTACACTTTATGAAAGTACACCTTGCATGCATACTATATAGAGATTAGACTTATTTTACATTTTTATGTTTTTTTTGTGATTGTTAATTTAAAGCCTTGTAAAAATGAAGTAAGGTTACTTGAGATGGTCCAATACACATTTTGAATGGTTGAAAATGTGTATTATTAAAAATATATTGCTTTATTTATTTATATTTGTAATTCATTTTGAATAGCTTTTTTTTTGCTACAAGCAAATGGCAACCATTGGGTGGAAAGGCTCTTAAATTTGAGTTATTTATGTTTTATCTCACATTTATCCCTTCTTTCATGTTCTGAGAATCACTGAAACATCGTGGAATCTTCTGAATCAAGGTTAGAATGTTCCGAAAGCATCGTTTGTTACACTGTTGTATTCCTCTCTTTGTGTGTCCAGATCTTAACGACGATGTTTTCTAGGAATCCAGCAGATAATTGTAGTTTCATTCCCTGCAGCAACAGAATGAATTCGAGTTGTGTCGAGCAGACAGTGATGGATCAGCAAAACAAAGCATCCCAACACGCAGTGTGAGACACGAACGCCATTTACAAACACATTAACATGTTAATGCTTCTTTTGACAGTTACGTCTCTAATTATCCTTTTATTGCACTAAAAAGGCAACTTGAAATTAAACCGTTTGTTTATTGAAGAGATTCATTTATCATGCTGAGCTCTTCAGATGTGTTCAAATCTGCATCTCTTTTAATAGTTCAGATGCAGGAAGAACAGTTCCATTAGCTGACAGAAACGCTTCATTTCATTTAGAACTAATTATGAGCAATTATGAAAAATTATGAAGTATGCAAAACGATTGCCACTATTTCTAGCAGAAGTCTAAAAAACGTACATGCTCTAAGTGTAAACACACAAATAGCAGCTCAAACAGTGATAGATTATATTCATACAGCGTTAATAGTAGTATTATTCTCTTTTATAGTTACCCAACGATGAAAACTTGGAATAGTTGAAAATGTACTCCAATCCGAGATGAGTTTGTTTCTTCATCAGGTTTGGAGAAATGTGTCTCTGCATCAGTGTCTCATCAATGGATGATCTGCAGTGAATGGGTGCCGTCAGAATGAGAGTCCAAACAGCTGATAAACAAAGCAGCTCTAAATAAATATGGGGCTGGATTTTGATTTGAGAGACAACAGGAGCTGCACTTTTTCACTGGAGGAAGAGTTATTATGGATTATGGACTCAAATTTTAGTTGTAAGCAACAGTTTGTAGTTAAAAATGTCTTAATGCTGGATTTGTTTGAGCTTTTGTCTTCTCCAGATGATAACTGAGTGCTGTGGATTATTGTGATGTTTTGATCAGACTCTCATTCTGACGGCACCCATTCACTGCAGAGCATCCAATGCTGAGACACTGAAGCAGAGACACATTTCTCCAAATCTGTTCCCATGAAAAGTAAACAGTCAGTTTTGATTAATGTCTATTTCTGTGTGTGGGAATGTGTTTCTGAATATTTGTATGAGTGTATGTGAGAATGCGCTCTATATAAATACATCATTCTTTGGGTTTGAGATGAGCTGAAGGGTGTGATTAACTGCCGTGTGTTAAATCTGTTGTCCGGCGGCGCTCTATGACTAACGCTTCCTGACACTGTGCCTCACGGCGGTAAATGTCAAGTAGGAGACGTGTTTTACCATATTTCATTTCCCTTCATTTCCCCCAGACAGAGATGCATGTCTCATGAAGATCCGTGAGCATTTAGTACACCCTAACCCTGTAAATCTTACTGTATTATATTTTCAATACGCTGCTGTTAAACCTGTTTCACTCAATCTCATGTCTTCTGTCGTCTGATTGATAGTTAAGAGATTTTTATCCAGTAAAAGCTCTTTTAGTGTAATCGCTTCAGCTCGAGCTTCTCGAGTCTTTTTACTGTCAAATCTTGACTGTTTTTGATCAAGTAAAGATCAGAATAACTGCAGTCATATCTCCAGATGAACACTTTCTGAAGACGCTCAGCTTTACTTGATTCTCCATCAATCATGTTTTAATCTCAGATCTGATCATCAGGATCTTCTGAGGAGCGTTTATTACTTTCACTGTTCCTCAGCGGAGGAATGATCTTCATCACATCTTCTGAGGAGCGTTTGTTACTTTCACTGTTCCTCAGCGGAGGAACGATCTTCATCACATCTTCTGAGGAGCGTTTATTACTTTCACTGTTCCTCAGCGGAGGAACGATCTTCATCACATCTTCTGAGGAGCGTTTGTTACTTTCACTGTTCCTCAGCGGAGGAACGATCTTCATCACATCTTCTGAGGAGCGTTTGTTACTTTCACTGTTCCTCAGCGGAGGAATGATCTTCATCACATCTTCTGAGGAGCGTTTGTTACTTTCACTGTTCCTCAGCGGAGGAATGATCTTCATCACATCTTCTGAGGAGCGTTTGTTACTTTCACTGTTCCTCAGCGGAGGAACGATCTTCATCACATCTTCTGAGGAGCGTTTGTTACTTTCACTGTTCCTCAGCGGAGGAACGATCTTCATCACATCTTCTGAGGAGCGCTTTGTTACTTTCACTGTTCCTCAGCGGAGGAACGATCTTCATCACATCTTCTGAGGAGCGTTTGTTACTTTCACTGTTCCTCAGCGGAGGAACGATCTTCATCACATCTTCTGAGGAGCGTTTGTTACTTTCACTGTTCCTCAGCGGAGGAACGATCTTCATCACATCTTCTGAGGAGCGTTTATTACTTTCACTGTTCCTCAGCGGAGGAATGATCTTCATCACATCTTCTGAGGAGCGTTTATTACTTTCACTGTTCCTCAGCGGAGGAACGATCTTCATCACATCTTCTGAGGAGCGTTTATTACTTTCACTGTTCCTCAGCGGAGGAACGATCTTCATCACATCTTCTGAGGAGCGTTTGTTACTTTCACTGTTCCTCAGCGGAGGAATGATCTTCATCACATCTTCTGAGGAGCGTTTGTTACTTTCACTGTTCCTCAGCGGAGGAATGATCTTCATCACATCTTCTGAGGAGCGTTTATTTCTTCATCTCTCAATCAGCAGTGCATTATATTTCAATATCATCTTACTGAGACATATTATTGGAGATATAGAGTGACCGCTGATATTTATATAATTTATGTTAGCATCTGCTCTATTGTTATAAAGATATCAGCGATTTACATTACAAGCAGCATTATTTCATAATTTTCTGAATAAAACCGAGCTTGATATTCTCATGTATCACACTGTATGAGCCATAAAAGCCTATCAAATATGATGCCAAAAATCACAAATGCAAAAGGTTTTATATATATATACAATAACCGGCAACTTAGGTACACCTGTTTAATTGCTTGGTGTTATGAATCTGGTTCCCACTCACTCAAACTGCACATCACCCTTGGACTACATTTCCCATCATGCACTGCACTCACACATTCCCGTCCACCATTACACCAATCACACAGCTGTCACCATTCACTCATCACTCTGATTGCCTCACCACACCTGCACCTCATTCTCTCACTCACATAAAAGCAGCACACAAACACTCACCCCGTGCGAAGTCTTGTTTTCCCCTGGTTACATTTCTGAGCGTTCTCCCATTCATCCTGCGATCTCTGTGTTTGACCCCGGACTGCCCGACCTTGGAACTCTGAACCTGTGCCTGTGACCTCGACCTCTGCCTGGTATTGTTTACGTCTCTGCTTTGCCTCTGATATTCCTGTTATGCCCGCTGACCATTGCCTGTGTGATTCTGCCGCTGTCTATTAAATATATATTACTGCACTTGGATCCCCTGCCTTTGACCAGTCTTTACAGAAGACTTCGCCAACTCAGATCCAGCAGCATCATCTCACCTACCCAGCTCAACCATGGACAGCATAAGCCTACTCCTACATCTTCGCCAGGGAGGCCTGACTATGGAAGAGTATGTTCACCAGTTTTGTGAGCTGTCTTACCAGGTACCGTTGTACGACGAGTATCTGTTCAAGAACTTGTTTTATTTCGGACTCACCAGTCAGGTCAAGGCCAGGTTTAACAAATCTTTGTTTTCTGGAGGAGTGTATCATGGGAGTTTGAGGGGCCTCTGGCTCTTCCTTCACTGGGGTGTTCCAGAGCCCGCTCCGTCCCAGGAGCTGAGTCCGCTCCAGAGCCCGCTCCGTCCCAGGAGCTCGCAGAGTCGCTCCAGAGCCAGAGTCCGCTCCAGAGCCGCTCCGTCCGGGAGCTCGCAGAGTCCGCTCAGAGCCCGCTCCGTCCGGGAAGAGTCCGCTCCAGAGCCCGCTCCGTCAGAGTCGCTCCAGAGCTCCGTCCGGGAGCTCGCAGAGTCCGCTCAGAGCCCGCTCCGTCCGGAGCTGCAGAGTCCGCTCCAGAGCCCGCTCCGTCCAGCTCGCAGAGTCCGCTCCAGAGCCGCTCCGATCCAGGAGCTCGCAGAGTCCAGCTCTCCTTCGCTCCGCTGGTCCCGCCCAGCTCCGCTCCGCTGGTCCCGCCCAGCTCTCGCCGTCTCCGCTGGTCCCGCCCAGCTCTCGCCCGTCTCCGCTGGTCCCGCCCAGCTCACCGATGCCTCCGCTGATCCCGTTCAGCTCACGATGCCTCCGCTGATCCCGTTCAGCTCACCGATGCCTCCGCTGATCGTTCAGCTCACACCGATGCCTCCGCTGATCCCTTCAGCTCACCGATGCCTCCGCTGATCCCGTCCAGCTCACCGATGCCTCCGCTGGTTCCGTCCAGCTCACCGATGCCTCCGCTGGTTCCGTCCAGCTCACCGATGCCTCCGCTGGTTCCGTCCAGTTCACCGATGCCTCCGCTGGTTCCGTCCAGCTCACCGATGCCTCCGCTGGTTCCGTCCAGTTCTACCGAGCGCCCAAGAGAGTCAGAGCCGCCCGAGCGCCACCGAGATTCAGCGCTTCCAGAGTGCCCCCTCGAGGTAGTGGAGGTCACCAAGAACTTTCATGGAGGGAGCTCCCCTCCATTGCTCACGGAGACCCTGGACCCGCCATGGCCCATGAGGTCCCCTGATCCATCATGGCTGCCCGAGGCCCCGGATCTACCATGGCCGCTTAAACTCCCTGCCTCGGTTCCTGAAACCAAAGGTGCTCTCTCTGCCTCTTGTGTCTCCGTCTCCTCTAGGTCCCAGTCTCGGCCAGTTATCTCTGCTCCGCCCTGGTGGGCGTCTGTCTCGTCTGCTCCGCCCTGGTGGGCGTCTGTCTCGTCTGCTCCGCCCTGGTGGGTGTCTGTCTCGTCTGCTCCGCCCTGGTGGGCGCCTGATCTGCCAGAGTCACTCCACGTCTCCTTCGACCTGCCAGAGTCACTCCACGTCTCCTTCGACCTGCCAGAGTCACTCCACGTCTCCGTCGACCTGCCAGAGTCACTCACGTCCCGCCGACCTGCCAGAGTCACTCCACGCTCCGTCGACCTGCCAGAGTCACTCCACGTCTCCGTCGACCTGCCAGAGTCACTCCACGTCTCCGTCGACCTGCCAGAGTCACTCCACGTCTCCGCCGACCTGCCAGAGTCACTCCGTCTCCGCCGACCTGCCAGAGTCACTCCACGTCTCCGCCGACCTGCCAGAGTCACTCACGCTCCGTCGACCTGCCAGAGTCACTCCACGTCTCCGTCCGACCTGCCAGAGTCACTCCACGTCTCCGTCGACCTGCCAGAGTCACTCCACGTCTCCGTCGACCTGCCAGAGTCACTCCACGTCTCCTCGACCTGCCAGAGTCACTCACGTCTCCGCCGACCTGCCAGAGTCACTCCACGTCTCCGCCGACCTGCCAGAGTCATCACGTCTCCGTCGACCTGCCAGAGTCACTCACGTCTCCGTCGACCTGCCAGAGTCACCTCACGCCTCCGCTGACCTGCCAGAGTCACTCCACGTCTCCGTCGACCTGCCAGAGTCACCTCACGCCTCCGCTGACCTGCCAGAGTCACCTCACGCCTCCGCTGACCTGCCAGAGTCACCTCACGCCTCCGCTGACCTGCCAGAGTCACCTCACGCCTCCGCTGACCTGCCAGAGTCACCTCACGCCTCCGCTGACCTGCCAGAGTCACCTCACGTCCCTGCTGTCTCGTCCGCCCTGCCCTGGTGGGCTCCTGTTTCATTGGCCCCACATGGACCTGGTCCTCCGTCCCCTCCCCCGGTTCCACCTCCGCTCCACCGCCCTCCTGGATTTTGCTTTGTGTAAGCGTCTGGAAGCCGCTCCTAGGTGGGGGGCTCTGTTATGAATCTGGTTCCCACTCACTCAAACTGCACATCACCCTTGGACTACATTTCCCATCATGCACTGCACTCACACATTCCCGCCCCACCATTACACCAATCACACAGCTGTCACCATTCACTCATCACTCTGATTGCCTCACCACACCTGCACCTCATTCTCTCACTCACATAAAAGCAGCACACAAACACTCACCCCGCATGAAGTCTTGTTTTCCCTGGTTACATTTCTGAGCGTTCTCCCATTCATCCTGCGATCTCTGTGTTTGACCCCGGACTGCCCGACCTTGGAACTCTGAACCTGTGCCTGTGACCTCGACCTCTGCCTGGTATTGTTTACGTCTCTGCTTTGCCTCTGATATTCCTGTTATGCCCGCTGACCATTGCCTGTGTGATTCTGCCGCTGTCTATTAAATATATATTACTGCACTTGGATCCCCTGCCTTTGACCAGTCTTTACACTTGGTAACAAAAATAGCTAATCAGTCAATCACATGGCAGCAACTCAATGCATTTAGGCATCTAGATGTGGTGAAGACGACTTGCTGGAGTTCAAACCGAGCATCAGAACGGGGAAGAAAGAGGATCAGAACGGGGAAGAAAGGGATTTAAGAGACTGAACGTGGAATGGTTGTTGGTGGTCTAAGTATTTCAGAAACTGCTGATCTACTGGGATTTTCACACACAACCATCTCTAGGGTTTACAGAGATTGGTCTGAAAAAGAGAAAATATCCAGTGAGCGGCAGTTGTGTGGATGAAAATGCCTTGTTGAAGTCAGAGGTCAGAGGAGAATGGGCAGACTGGTTAGAGATGATAGAAAGACAACAGTAACTCAAATAACCACTCGTTACAACCAAGATCTGCAGAATACCATCTCTGAACACACAACACGTCGAACCCTGAAGCAGATGGGCTCCAGCAGCAGAAGAACACACCGGGTGCCGCTCCGGTCAGATAAGAACAGGACACGGAGGATACAATTCACACAGACTCACCAAAACTGGACAATAGAAGATTGTAAAACGTGATGAGTCTTGATTTCTGCTGCGACATTCAGATGTAGGGTCAGGATTTGGTGTAAAGAACATGAAAGCATGGATCATCCTGCCGTGTCTCAATGGTTCAGGCTAGTGGTGGAGGTGTAATGGTGTGGGGGGTATTTTCTTGGCACACTTTGGGTCCATTAGTACCAATTGAGCATCGTTTAAACACCACAGTCTACCTGAGTATTGTTGCTGATCATGTCCATCCCTTTATGACTACAGTGTACCATCTTCTGATGTACTTCCAGCAGGATAATACACCATGTCACAAAGATCAAATCATCTCAGACTGGTTTCTTAAACATGACAATGAGTTCACTTTACTCTAATGTCCTCCACAGTCACCAGATCTCAATCCAATAGAGCACCTTTGGGATGTGGAGGAACGGGAGATTCACATCATGGATGTGCAGACGACAAATCTGCAGCAACTGTGTGATGCTATCATGTCAATATGGACCAAAATCTCTGAGCAATGTTTCCAACACCTTGTTGAATCTGTGCCACGAAGAATTAATGCAGTTCTGAAGACAAAAGTGGTCCAACCCGGTACTAGCAAGGTGTACCTAATAAAGTGGCCAGTGAGTGTGAGTGTGTGTGTGTGTGAGTGTGTGTGTGTGTGTGTGTGTGTGTGTGTGTGTGTGTGTGTGTGTGTTTCACTACACACTCTCTGACACGAATGCTGTAATCATCAGAGAGCTGGAGTGAATGTAAATTTTCTACATGCTTGAGCTCTTTCAAGTCTTCATAATTGTTGTTTGAATGCCGTTTGTCTTTTGACAGCATAATCTGACAGCGCCGTGTCAACAGACGCTCGTTTATCCCTCACAAACCACTAACTACTTACTCATGTCAGGTGGGAGAATGTTGCCATTGTTTGATAAACTTACAGGTGCATCTCAATAAATTAGAATGTTCTGGAAAAGTTCATTTATTTCAGTAATTCAACTCAAATTGTGAAATTTGTGTATTAAATAAATTCAATGCACACAGACTGAAGTAGTTAAGTCTTTGGTTCTTTTAATTGTGATGATTTTGGCTCACATTTAACACAAACCCACCAAATCACACCTCAACTAATTAGAATATGGTGACGTCAGTCAGATAATCAACTCAAAACACCTGCAAAGGTTTCCTGATTCTTCAAAATGGTCTCTGTTTGGTTCACTAGACTACACAATCATGGGGAAGACTGCTGATCTGACAGTCTTGACAATACCTCATAGATTCTCTAGGGTTCAGGTCTGGTGAGTTTGCTGGCCAGTCAAGCACACCAACACCATGGTCATTTAACCAACTTTTGGTGCTTTTGGCAGTGTGGGCAGGAGCCAAATCCTGCTGGAAAATGAAATCAGCATCTTTAAAAAGCTGGTCAGTAGAAGGAAGCATGAAGTGCTCCAAAAGTTCTTGGTAAACGGGTGCAGTGACGGTGGTTTTAAAAAAACACAATGGACCAACACCAGCAGATGACATTGCACCCAAATCATCACAGACTGTGGAAACTTAACACTGGACTTCAAGCAACTTGTGCTATGAGCTTCTCCACCCTTCCTCCAGACTCTAGGACCTTGGTTTCCAAATGAAATACAAAACTTGCTCTCATCTGAAAAGAGGACTTTGGACCACTGGGCAACAGTCCAGTTCTTCTCTTAGCCCAGGTAAGACGCCTGATGACAACTGTAGCCAAATTCCTCGACACGTCTGTGTGTGGTGCTCTTGATGCCTTGACCCCAGACTCAGTCCATTCCTTGTGAAGTTCACCCAAATTCTTGAATCGATTTTGCTTGACAATCCTCATAAGGCTGCGGTTCTCTCGGTTGGTTGTGCATCTTTTCCTTCCACTCAACTTTCTGTTAACATGCTTGGATACAGCACTCTGTGAACAGCTTCTTTGGTAATGAATGTTTGTGTCTTACCTCCTTGTGAAGGGTGTCAATGATTGTCTTCTGGACAACTGTCAGATCAGCAGTCTTCCCCATGATTGTGTAGTCTAGTGAACCAAACTGAGACCATTTTGAAGACTCAGGAAACCTTTGCAGGTGTTTTGAGTTGATTAGCTGATTGGCATGTCAACATATTCTAATTTGTTGAGGTTTTTGTTAAATGTGAGCCAAAATCATCACAATTAAAAGAACCAAAGACTTAAACTACTTCAGTCTGTGTGCATTGGATTTATTTAATACACAAGTTTCACAATCGGAGTTGAATTACTGAAATAAATGAACTTTTCCACGACATTCTAATGTATTGAGATGCACCTGTATGTGTAATAGTGGAGCTGTTGAATGAAAGCGCTCTCTGTTGAAGCGACGCCGCTGGATCCGACGGTACTCTAGTATAACAGTCCTGTTGATTATCCTGCTGTTCTCATTAAGTAAACCTCTACATACTTGATTGACATGGTTTCATCCACATATGTATATGCAAATTTTAGGATATTGCATAAAAACCCTGGATTGCAATGCACATAAAATAATGTGCATAAATAACATGCAGTATGTGTTCAACTGAGATGGATAATTTTAATCTGATCAGAAGACATGCACATAAATTATGATGAAACCACATTCACTGAATAAATTCCTCAGTGCACAAAAAAAACTAAGTTTGCATCAAAAGATTGTGCATATTTTTATTTACATTTATGCATTTAGCAGATGTTTTTATCCAAAGCGACTTACAGTGCATTCAGGTTATGCATTTATTGTCAGTATGTGTTCCCTGGGAATCGAACCCACAACCTTTGCGCTGCTAACGCAATGCTCCACCACTGAACCACAGGAACATTATTTATATTAGAACTCATAAATATTCTTTATTTATTTGATAATAATTTATTTATTTATTTTAGATCTATTTATTTCATTATACATATATAATATAGATACATGTTCTATAAATGTTTTTATTTATAGTGTATATTTATTATATACATAAATTAAACATTTGAAAAAGAATATAATATATATAGAATTACATAAATATTTTATAAAACTTTATATTATAAATTATATATAAGTAATATCTACACACAACCAATTTTATTCAAATACATTTATATCTTTAGAAATAAAATTGATTATTAATTCAAATATATGAAAAATGTAAATGTTTATTTTTATGTTGGATTTTTATTAATTTAAAAAAAGTTTTTTGAATAAATTCCTTGATGCAAAAAACAAACAAACACAAGATCATGTGATTGATCTGATAGGATGAAAATGGTACTTGATTCGCAAATTAATATAAAATATTCTATGATATTCCCATTTTTCAGTAAGTTTGTCTGGAATGAACATACAGTAGCTGCTGTCATTCTGAACGGCTGATGATGGTGATTATTGTATGTAAATGAGTCTGGGGGTGGTTGTATGTTAACTCAAGCTCTTCAGGATTTCTTTTGCGGTTCAGTTTCAGTAAATGTTCTGTGTGACCTACAGATTCTCACATCCAACCGTTTTACTTCAGAAAAGCATAAACGTCCTATTCTCTCTTCATATGAGCCTTTAGACTGAACCTGTGTTCCACATCCTGCTGTTTTCTTTCAGACTCGTTAGTTGACGAGTTATTCTAAACCTGTTCATTTCCTGGAATCAACCGCGACCGCCTGGCATCGTCACCCGTCCCTTACCCAGCATGCACTGCTCTCGAACCCTCATTACGGCAGGATGAGGAGTTCTTCTGGATCGGGGCAGACGGCCAATCAGCTTGAGAATAACACATGACACGCAGGAAGTGCAACCGCCTGCTTTATTTGATCTGAGCGTCCTGCTAGCGGAAGTCTTGAGGAACAGGGTCGTGACCGGGTGAGTCTGAGTCAGTCTGAACACAGGTTACACAAATAACCAGCATTTCTCTACGTCTGCGGGGCTTTTAGTGAAGAACTCAGTTTTTCTCCGGTTAGTGACTGAATCTTTAAAGCACGTAGTAAGTATATCTACCAGTATTCATATTTATTAGATTAATAATCTAAATGTATTGCTTTTGGACATATAGAAATTCATACATTCATAGTGTTCTCAGTACAGGCCATTGCAGACAGACACATAATTAACTAAACACTCTGTATTTATTTAATGCTTATTTAATTTACATATATATTCTATTATTCATTAATGCTTGTTTATATATAAAATGTTATTTTTAAATAAAATAATATGTATTTATTTGTTTACATTAGAACTTATTAACATTAAGAGCCCTGCAAAACGTGTGTGTGTGTGTGTGTGTTTGTGTGTGTGTGTGTGTGTTAAATAAAGAATAATTTAATAATACTTTCTAATATATTTGTTATTTATTTGATGCTTATTTCTTTTAGATGTATTTAATAATATATATTAATATTTCATTTATATTATATTCTTTATTTATTTGATACTTATTCATTTTAAATGTATTTAACTATTAATATATTATATAAATTAAGAATATATATATACACACACACACACATACATCTAAAATACCATAAAATTCATTAATATATAATATTACTAATGTAAAATGAATCATCATTATATCCATGCATGTTGAATTTGCACATACTAATGAATGTCTATCAATAGAGAAAGATGATTTTTTTTCATAACGCAGTGACAAACAGAGTGAGCTGCAGCGAGTCCTGATGTTAGCACATGCAGGTGTAATTATAAATGATGCAGTAATGAAGGGTTCGTTAGGTGACCTCGGCTCACACAGAAGGTCAGAGTGAGATGCTGATTTTCTCTCTTAATCGTTCATAACCTCTTGTTTTGGTCAATTTTAAAAGCAAAGCTAACCTTCACCTCGAGTGAAATGACTCAATGATGATTGTTTATATAAAGTATGTACTTTACATAAATCAGAAGCAGCTAGTAATCCTAATGAACGTTCTGCTGTCAGGTGTCATATCTGTTTATCACCGCGTCTGTGATTTCATTTCACCTTGAGAACGAGATTAATGTAAACTCACAGGAGCGCTGGTCAGTGTGGACGCATTAACATCTTTAGCACCTCAATAACCTTTCCTCTCTAGACGTTACCCAGCATGCATTGCTCATAATCCGTTTCATCATTATGGAGATAAACTACTCTGTCTCATTTCACAGCAGGGGTATGGTTATTGCTTGTGTATCATTTAGCAAACACGGGTTTTTATCAATTTTTACGGGACACGCCACAGGGTTCAGACTCGAGCTCAAGAGCAAATATCTGAGAAATTATGGACAAAACTGCATGTTTTAAAACGGACTAGTCTGAGGTTTGTTTGAATGCCAAAACAACAAACGTATGTATACAAGTGTTTGATTTTACATATGAACACATAAAGTGTATTTACATGAAAAAACGAATTAGGACTTTTTACATTTAGAGCAAGAACCCTTGACTGAGATTGTTTTAATGAAAGAGTCTCTTCTGCTCACCAAGACTGCATTTATATGATTGAAAATACAGTAAAAACTGTGAAATATTTTTACAAATTTAAAATAAGTGTTTTCTGTGTGAATATCTGTTAAAATGTAATTTATTTCTGTGATCAAAGCTGTATTTTCAGCATCATTACTGCAGTCTTCAGTGTCACATGATCTTCAGAAATCATTATAATATACTGATTTACTGCTCAAGAAACATTTCTGATTATTATCAATGTTGAAAACAGTTCTGCTGCGATATATTTATGTGGAAACCATCATACAAGGTAAAAAATGAGAACTTTTTTATTCATCAAGGACACATTAAATGGATCATAACACAGTAAAGACACTTTTAATGTTACAAAAGATTCTATTTCAAATAAATGCTGTTCTTTTGAACTTTCTATTCATTTGTGAATCCTGAAAAATATAATCTATCACAGTTTCCACATAAATATTGTGCAGCACAACTGTTTTCAACATTGATAATAATCAGAAATGTTTCAGTATATTATAATGATTTCTGAAGATCATGTGACACTGAAGACTGAAAATTCAGATTTTATCACAGAAATAAATTATAGTTTAACAGATAAAAATAGAATAGAATATAAGTCTAAAATAGAATTAGAACTGAGAGTGCTAGTATACAGTAATACAATATAATATAAGTACAGTATATGTGATAATTATGATAATAAGTGATAATAGATGTTATTTCCGGGTCCAATACATGGCTGGTGTCCGTCATTGACAGATTTGTTTTGTAGTTTATCCCTATTTTTTCCAGTCTTTGAAGAGTATTTCCTACATTATTTATCTTTTTATAATTTTTTTTTTCAGTCATTTCATTTTCTGCCGTTTTTAATTATTTCATTTATAAATGTATAAAAAAACGAGAATTAAAGTGTACAATCAAAAGCTTTAATTATAATCCCGTTGCACTTGAATAAAGTTAAAGATGTAGTCTTTAGGGTTTTATGATCACTCCAGAGCACTCGTAGATCTACGAAGGGTTTCAAGTGCTACTTAAGTTACGATACGGGTTTGAGATACAAGTCTACGATGATTCGTGCGATCGATCAACTGAAGCTTACGATGCGTTTGGGAATGAATCCTAAAACACAGCCTGTAAACTTTGTTAGCTGCTGTTTTATGTTGTTCATGTGAACATTTGTACACATAATCTCATTTTAGCCAGTATTTAATGTCTCCCAGAATCTATTTCAACGAGCTCCATGAAAACACATCCACTGAAGATGACGGAAAAACAAGAAATGTTGAGTATTTTGTGAAGAACTGAACTGAGACGAGTTGCATGTGCACTTAATGTTAATATTTGATTTATATATTCAATATTACATTTCAGGGGCACTTCCCAAACTAGTTTGTCTCTTGTGTGAAACATGATTGAATCTGGGTGACCCTGACGCTCTCCGAGGCTTTGTTCACACTGCTTGGAAATCTGATTGGTTTTTAAATCCGATCTTCAGGATTTACTGTCGGGTTTCTTCTGCAGCTTCTGAGAATAGCTGTCATCTTGGAAAGAAAGTGAGGAAAATTGAACATTGTGTCATTCCCTGTTGAAAATGAAGCTAAAGCGGTCAGGCCTGGAGACTAACTCGATCCGCTTAGGCTGCTTTTTCAGCAGCGTTGTGTCCATCTCGTTTACGAGACGCATCTCTGGTATAAGCCTGCTGTATTTTACACATTCATATACTCTGATTCACTCTCTTACAGCAGTCTATGGTCTGGATTGGGTTAAACTAACACACAGTTCTTGTCTCTTTGGGTCAGGATTGTGAAGATGTCACTGAGAGATGCGTAACAGTTCAGAAGTATGGCATTCTCTTATATAAGCATTTATACGTATACTGTATGTACACATTTATTTGATTTATACAAATATATTTGATTCAAGAAATTCTTATTTTCACAGATGATTCACCAGTAACTATGTTTTAAATTAATAACACAAATTAATTTATTTATGTACTTATTTAGTGTTCTAATTACATTTTATTTTGTAAGCAACATACTTTATATCAATCTATATATATATATAATTCTTAAATAAATGATTATTTTTATATTACAGTAGATGTTTCAGTAACTATTTAAAAAAATATTCACTTCATTCATATTTCATTATTTTTATTAATATATTCTAATTACATTCTTTTTTGGCAATTAGCATATAAACTTTTATACTTATGTATGTTTATTTTACTTATATACATATATATTTTATTTAATGATTGATTATTTTTAATAAAAGCTTCACCAATGAATTATTTTAAATATAGTTCATTAGTTAGTAACATTTGTTTCCTAATTTAGTTATGAGCAAACATTCTTCCAGTGCATTATTCGTTGTTATTATTATTACAATATTTGTTCATAGTTATCTGTTCTTTAATAATGTTAGCACGAAAGTGTTATTGATACTTTGGTAATTTAACTTTTTATTTCTAAAATATCCTATTTATATGTTTATCTAAGTGTTTGTATTACTACGTACACAGAATGTTTAAAGAACATAAAACTAACATTCCCATAATATTTGCTAAATTATCTTAAAAAATAAACATAAAAAGTTACTTTTAAGCATACAGAGAACGTTCATGAATAACAAATGTTTTTTAGAGCATTTTGTTAGCTAGGGTGATTGTACACATTTTTAATTGTTATTTATCATACGATAAACCTTATGTAAAATAGTTCTGAATAAACATACTGTATAAAGTGAGTGTGTAATGGTATAGAGCTGCAGTATGGTTCACAGTATAAAGATGAAACCAGATTTGTGCTCCGAGTCTGGTCTTAGGTCATGCCTCGTTTCAGGCTCACGGATGATTCTCCTTCAACAGAGATGAGAAACGCTCTGAGATGAGTGTTCCTGAAGGCGTTCTCTCTCTGCCTGCTGGGAGCCGATAGAAACGTCCGTCATCGGCCCCGCTCCAATGCAAGAGCCATTCACTTCTGTTGCAATACGCAAGTTTCTGTCTGCGATAAAAGAGGCGCATTAAACATGCATGATATGTAATTCTTTCCATTCGTCAGCGGTGAAATGGAGAAAGCGAGAGAGAGAGTTTGTTCAGCGTCTGAGTGAAAGGAAGCCGCTCGCAGCGTAAACAGCACGTTTATGGTCATTTTCCTAATGTGCCAGGCAGCTGGGTCGTGTACAGAAACACTGGCTCTCGGCGTACAGGCCAGACTGTCAGAATAAAGCCAGAATTATCTCCGTCTCTCTGAATAATGCTGCTGTGAGTCTGTGGGCTTCGGAGGCTGTTTGTTTGAATGTCCTAGTTTAAAATATCAGCTAACAAGTGCAAAATTCTGTCTACATAATTACACACAGGCGACTGTAGCTGCGAAAATCAGAGTTTTTCCCACGCACAATTTCCATTTATTTTCTCTTCATTTGTTTTTCAGTAGCATCGTTTTTATTGCACTAGTTTTACATAAGGAGTCCTTGAGGGAGATTTGTAGTGCAATCTATCACGCTACAGGCTTCGAGGGCCCTTCAGAGACGGTTATTTTTCATTTAAAAATCAATTTTGTGACAGATTGTTCTCCTACAATTCCACAAGAAAGGAAAAATTGAATGTCAACAATGACATAAATTGAGAGTGAAAGAATGAAATGCAAAATGTTTGAGTTCATATTGAAAACCTTTCATTTCAAATAAAATGTTGAATGCAAAGCTGAGTACAGTTCGAGATGTTAAAGAAATAGTTCACATAAAAATGAAAATATGCTGAAAATGTTCTCATCCTCAGGCCGTCCAAGATTAGGATGAGTTTGTTTCTTCATCAGATTTGGAGAAATGTGTCTCAGCATCAGTGTCTCAGCAATGGATGCTCTGCAGTGAATGGGTGCCGTCAGAATGAGAGTCTGATAAAAACATCACAATAATCCACACCACTCAGTTATCATCTGGAGAAGACAAAGATGAAACAGATCGGTATGTAACCATGGTTCCCCAGTGGGGAACGAGACACTGCGTCCCTAGGGGCCACTATGGGGAACGCCCAGCGTGACTCGTGCCTGAAGAAACATATGAAAAACACCATCCGTTGGCGGCGACAGCCCATGACGTCACTACCGGTAGCGACCACAATATAAGGACGGCGGGTGAATACATCATCCGCTTCTTCGCCTGAAGCTTGCGTCAAGCATGCCCCAAAGCCTAGGGGACGAGTGTCTGCCCCACTGGGAACCATGGTTACACGTAACCTGAGATGTTCCCCTTCATGGGAACTTCGAACTGTCCCCTAGGGGCCACTATGGGGAACGTTATACCCACGCCCGCCATGCTGAGGGAATGCAAGCCAAACTCCGCAGGAGGCGAGCACAAGTTAACTCTACCATTTGGCTCAGGAGTTGCCCCTGTTTGACGGTTGATGCTGTCAGTGACATTATCCCTTCGGCCAAAACCCGAGCTGCATACCTGAAGTACTTACCTGCTAGGTGCCGGCATTACCGGACCCAAGGTAGAGCTCACAGGTTTGGAATCATTCTCATACAGAAAGATTCCTTTAAGGGATGAGGGTACCTAGTGGTAGCCACTAGGTCCTGGCCGGTCACTAGGGGCTACCGCTTGCTCTACATGAGCTTGCTGAGGGAGCTGTCTCAACAGACCCCTTGGTAGCATTACCCTTTTAAACCAAAATGTTTGGTTACATGGAGTGGGGCCCAAGGCACAACCGGGGCTTGACCAACTCAAATAAGGCAAGCTGCGGCGTAACCCTACCCCTAAGGGTTTTTAGAAAGAAAGCAGAACATTCGATGTGCTAACTTACCACTGGGTGGATTTTAGAAAATGCTCAAAGTCTAGCGTGTGCATTTACCATAGCATGGATTTTAGAAAGAACGCAGAACATTGATGTGCGATCGCACCACTAAGTGGATTTTAGAAAGTGCCCATTGCTTTAGCGTGTGCACTTATATATATTTTTACGTTCTATGTCGGGGAACTAGATGCTCAGAAGGGAGCTGTATGCTCATAGATGACCCTCTAAGATGAGCAATGCTAGCTCGACCCACCAGGCGAGCGATCTACCCCGAACTCTGGAAGTGGAGAAACTTCCGATTCTCAACAGGAGCGGCATGCTCATAGGTGACCCTCTATAGCGAGGGAGCAATGCTAGCTCGACCAGCAAGGCAAGCGAACTACCACAGAGCTTTGAGGAGCGGAAAACTCATTCCTCAGAATGAGCTCAGGCGCTCGAAGGGAGCGGCATGCTCATAGGTGACCCTCTAAGTGAGGGGAGCAACGCCAGCTCTACCAATAGCGAGCTCTGGAGGCGGAGAACTCATTTGAGAGAGAACTCAAATGCTCAGGAGTGGTGCCCAAGGCACAAACCGGGCTTGACTAACTCAAATAAGGGCACGAAGCTGTGCACGTAACCCTACCCTTACAGGATTTTAGAAAGAAAGCAGAACATTCGATGTGCTAACTTACCACTGGGTGGATTTTAGAAAAGTGCCCAAAGTCTAGCGCGTGCTTACCATAGCATGGATTTTAGAAAGAACGAAAAACAATTGATGTGCGATCTTACCACTAAGTGGATTTTAGAAAGTGCCCAGAGTTTAACGTGTGCACTTATATATTGGTATTGCGCTCTACTTGAAGCGGTCACAGAGCTCTGGGAGCGGAGAACTCATTCTACAGAATGAGACCTATAACGAGCTCTGAGAGTGGAGAACTCATTCCTCAGAATGAGAAGGCACTCACCGCTCAGAAAGGAGCGGCAAGCCCAACCATGAGCTCTGGAGAGCGGGAACTCATTCCTCAGAATGAGAGGGAACTCCCGCTCAGCAGGAGCGGCATGCTCATAGATAACCCTCTATAGTGAGGGGAGCAATGCTAGCTCGACCAGCAGGAGAGCAACCTATCACAGAGCTCTGGGGAGCAGAGAACTCATTCCTCAGAATGAGCTCAGATGCTCGAAGGGAGCGGCATGCTCATAGGTGACCCTCTAAGTGAGGGGAGCAACGCCAGCTCTACCAATAGCGAGCTCTGGAGAGCGGAGAACTCATTTTGAGAGAACTCAACACTCAGGAGTGGAGCCCAAGGCACAAGCCGGGCCTGACTAACTCAAATAAGGGCACGAAGCTTGCCACAGAACCCTACCCCACGGGATTTTTAGAAAGAAAGCAGAACATTCGATGTGCTAACTTACCACTGGGTGGATTTTAGAAAAGTGCCCAAAGTCTAGCGTGTGCACTTACCATAGCATGGATTTTAGAAAGAACGCAGAACACTTGATGTGCGATCTTACCACTAAGTGGATTTTAGAAAAGTGCCCAGAGTTTAACGTGTGCACTTATATAATGGTATTACGTTCCACTTGGAACGAAGAAGTACTCATCCCTTGGAGTGAGAGTCTCAGACGCTCAGAGAGGAGCGGCATGCTCATAGATGACCCTCTACAGTGAGGGGAGCAGTGCTAGCTCTATCGATGAGGAGCTCTGGAGAGCGGAGAACTCAGTCTTCCGAGTACGGGAGCCTCGGATGCCCAGAAAGGAGCGGCATGCTCATAGGTGACCCTCTATGGTGAGGGAGCTATGCTAGCTCAACCAACTAGGAGAGCAACCTCTCACAGAGCTCTGGAGAGCGGAGAACTCATTCCTTAGAAGGGAGGAATTTTAGGTGCTCAGAAGGAGCGGCATGCTCATAGGTGACCCTCTAAGTGGGGGGAGCAGTGCTAGCTCTACCAATGAGGAGAGCGACCTATCACAGAGCTCTGGAGAGCGGAGAACTCATTCGTCAGAATGAGAGGGGGACTCAGACGCTCAGAAGGGAGCGGCCTGCTCATAGATGACCCTCTAGATGAGGGGAGCAAAGCTAGCTCGACCAGCACGAGCTCTGAGGCGGAGAACTCATTCCTCAGAATGAGAGGAAACTCAGACGCTCAGACGGGAGCGGTATGCTCATAGATGACCCTCTAGGTGAGGGGAGCAAAGTTAGCTCCACCGACAGCAAGCTCTGAAGGGCGGAGAACTCATTCCTCAGAATGAGAGGGAACTCAGACGCCCATAAGGGAGCGGCATGCTCATAAGTGACCCTCTATGGTGAGGGGAGCCATGCTAGCTCGACCAATACGGAGAGCGACCTATCACAGAGCTCTGGAGAGCGGAGAACTCATTCGTCAGAATGAGAGGGGGACTCAGACGCTCAGAAGGGAGCGGCCTGCTCATAGATGACCCTCTAGATGAGGGGAGCAAAGCTAGCTCGACCAGCACGAGCTCTGGAGGGCGGAGAACTCATTCCTCAGAATGAGAGGAAACTCAGACGCTCAGACGGGAGCGGTATGCTCATAGATGACCCTCTAGGTGAGGGGAGCAAAGTTAGCTCTACCGACAGCAAGCTCTGGAGGGCGGAGAACTCATTCCTCAGAATGAGAGGGAACTCAGACGCCCATAAGGGAGCGGCATGCTCATAAGTGACCCTCTGTGTGAGGGGAGCAGTGCTAGCTCTACCCATGAGGAGCTCTGGAGCGGAGAAACCATTCCTCAGAGTGAGGGACGCCTAGAAGGGAGCGGCATGCTCTAAAATGACCCTCTGTGGTGAGGGGAGCAATGCTAGCTCGACCAACAAGGAGAGCGACCTATCACAGAGCTCTAGGGAGCGGAGAAACTCAGACACTCAGAGTGAGAGGAAACTCAGACGCTCAGAAGGGAGCAGTATGCTCATAAATGACCCTCTAGGTGAGGGGAGCAATGCTAGCTCTTACCGACCACGAGCTCTGGAGAGCGGAGGACTCCTTCCTCAGATGAGAGGAAACTTAGACGCTCAGAAGGGAGCGGCATGCTCATAGGTGACCCTCTAAGGTGAGGGGAGCAAGGCTAGCTCGACCAACAGGAGAGCGACCAATCGCAGAGCTCTGGGGAGCGGAGAACACATTCTTCAGAATAAGAGGAGAACTCAAACGCTCAGAAGGGAGCGGCACGCTCATAGGTGACCCTCTAGTTGAGGGGAGCAATGCTAGCTCGACCAACAACGAGCTCTGGCGAGTGGAGACTTAGACGCTCAGAAGGGAGCGGCATGCTCATAGGTGACCCTCTATGGTGAGGGGAGCGGTGCTAGCTCAACCCACAGGAAGCGCTACTAGCCTGGATCTAGTATCGACGAGTGATGTAATCACTGCGATAGCCGATAGCCTTTAGAAATGGATCGTACTCATCCATTGGTTGCAGGGGAATTAGAGAGGATCAAGAGGGCCGATGCCCCCCTAAGGGAAAGGAGTAGATGTCTTACTCTAGTCCGGACGAAAGTGTCATATAGGACGCTTCATCCGGAACACCTCCCTCAGGTTTTGCCTCTCTCTGACCCATGCCTCTCTTTAGCCCTACCCGCAGGCGGGGGAGGGGCATGAGTCGCGAGACTAGCCTTCTGAGCCCATCTCTGATCCCCAGACCGAGATGGGCTAGGACCCCTGGTTGTTCGGGCTCATACCTGGACTTTATAGAAAGCCGTATCCAGGTCTTTCAGCAGATCAGTCTGGTACGCCTGAAGCACCGCCACAGTGTGCAACGAAGCGACGATCTGACCTGCTGCTGCATATGCCCTGCCATTTAAGCAAGATTCAGGGGCTTAGATGGCAAGGAGGGAGCCTTGAGAGAGGATGTCTCGCCCACAGCGAGATAAACTGGCTATCATCTCTTGCACAGGGGTATCCTCATAGCCATTTTCACGCACCTCAATGTCAGCATAACTAGTATGCTGAAACCTATGAATACGAAAAATAGCTTTTTCCACTCCTTCTCAACCTCCACATCAAGATTTATGAAGAAAGGAAGGCTCACTCGAGCTGGGGATTTATGGCCAGAAAGATTTATTTTATGATCCATAACCTCCAAAAACTCATTCATATGCAGTGCAGGAGGATTGAGAGGGTTTAGTCTCAACTTCCTCACCCTCAAACATCTCCTGCTCTTCCTGGGCATAACCCAGCAGAGCACTAACCGCTGAATCTGATGATGTCAGAAAGATCGCATCATCACAATCCAGCAGCTCACTCTCGTTCTCGGCCGACGCACACGAAAAGGGGCGGTCCTTCTCTAACTCATCGGCCATATCCAACTGCGAACCCCGCGATTTCAATCACCTCCGTGCCTCGGCAGCGGTGGGTATCGAATCGCGGGAAGCAGACGGCTGCCCCTCATTCCTCGAAAAGAGGGACAGACGAGAACGGAGCTCTCACAGTGCATGCAGATTGCCCCTCAAAGACATCGGCGCGTGCTGTTCGCCCAAACAAAGACGCAAGCGATCGTGTGTGTCATCGGGTGTCAAATAACGAGGACACGGATCCACACACAATCTCAAACGCCTTGCTAGTGCTCGCCATGATAAATAAAGGAAAACTGTATTCCTACCAGAATGCACGTTTCTTCAAACAGACCAGTCAGTGAAGACGAAAAAGCTGATGATGTATTCACCCGGCCGTCCTTATATTGTGGTCGCGCCGGTAGTGACGTCATGGGCTGTCGCCGGCCAACGGATGGTGTTTTTTCATATGTTTCTTCAGGCACGAGTCACGCTGGAGGCGTTCCCCATAGTGGCCCCTAGGGGACGCAGTTCGAAGTTCCCATGAAGGGGAACCAGCATTAAGATGTTTTTAACTAAAATAGTACCTAAGTAACTGAATCTAGTAATTAATAATTTGGCTTGTAAACGATGCTTGATCTGAGCAGATTTCTCTCCTGATTCACACCAGATCACTTTTTTTCACGGGAGGAAGCGTTATTATAGATTATGGACCATTACTCTTTAATGTCTTAATGCTGGATTTGTTTCATCTTTTTTCTTCTTCAGATGATAACTGATGGACTGTGGATTATTGTGATGTTTTTATCAGACTCTCATTCTGACGGCACCCATTCACTACCAGAGCATCCATTACTGAGACACTGATGCAGAGACACATTTCTCCAAACGTACTGAGCGTTACTGTTTTTTTTGGGGGGACCCAAAAACGATTCTTCTATGGCATCACTGTAAAACCCTCTTTTGGATCTGTTATTTTTATAGAGACACATTTCAGGATCTTTTTCCAGAAGAAAATCTCGAGCGGAACACTTTTAATCTGATTAGTGATGAACAATTGAGCGATTAGCGATCTCATCTGGGATTTTAACACATAACCTAACTCTGGATGTGTCCTCGGTCTTGATTTAATGCTGGAACAGGATCTCTAGAATACATTGGGCTTCGCCAGTTTATTACTAAAGCAAATATTTACTCCGTTCAACTGCGGCGCAGATCAAATCAAAAGCCTACGGCGTTCATTAGAACAGCTTGTCTGGCTCATAAATATATTTACATTTACTGGAAATGTTTATAACCACAAATTTCCATTTCCCAAACAGCCAAAACAATAAATGAGTGTCATCTTGTACAGGGTAAAACATGCCCTCTATTGCTCTCTTTCAGTCTTTATAAAGGACTGAGTGATGCCAAATGCACATCAATCGATAAACCCAAGTGAATGCATGACCCTTCCAGACAGACGCTTAACCCTCAAACCAGAACATTAATAATGCTGTGTTGACCAGTCACGCCGGAGGCCAGATTTCAGGCGTCAGGTATTTTTATGCATCCTCCTCATAGAGGAAGTATGTGGGATATTCAATCCTTCTGATTAAAATCATAAACTGTCATCATATCAAAGAGGTTTATCCTGTTCCTCTTCTAATCATACACCTGCCTCCTCCTGAGAGATGCACGGCCTTCCTCATGCAACACAAATCACTATGGCAACAGCCGGGATGAAAATGACCTCTCTTCCGATCTGGATATCGACAGGAGGAGACAAGAGAGAGCAAGAGGCTTTGCTGTGCAGTAGCACCCGACGGAAAACATCCACGACGGAGTTAGAAATGTCAGCTGACTGTAATCATCTGCCTCTGTTCTGACGCTGTTCGCACACGCAAATCATCAAAGTCATGGTTGTGAAAGTCTGGCTTCAGGACATCTGCAGATAATAACAGACGTGTAGAACACAGGAGATGTTCAAACCTTCATTCGTGCATCAGTTGTGTTTCTACACAATATACCATAGAAGTAAACGACAGCGGATGTGTTTGTGTTAATATATACAGTACAGCTCAAGGGAATGGTGTGGAGAAAGATCAGGGCTGTTAACTGAAGGGTTGTAGGTTCATATCTCAGAAGGGTTGATCTATAAACGATAGAGTTCATTAAACACTTAAAGCATTATGCAGATCTACTGTTTAAAACCCACACAGTGGTGTATCCCGATGCTGAACCATGTCTGAAACATTGCAGGATTTCTTTTTTAGGACTTAAATAAAGGATGTAAGGTAAAAATAAATACAGTCATGGCCAAAAATATCGGCACCCTTGGTAAATATGATCAAAGAAGTCTGTGAAAATTAATCTGCATTGGTAATAATTTTGATCTTTTATTTAAAAAAATCACAAAAATCTAAACTTTCATTGGATAATAAGAATTTAAAATCAGGGGAAATATAATTATGAAATAAATGTTTTTCTCTTATACACATTGTTATACACATGTTGTCATGTCTTGTGTGAACACGTGGCTTTTGAGTTTTCTCGTTAGCTGTGTGTTCGTGTCTTGTTGTGCACATGTTGTCATGTCTTGTTTTGCACATGGCTGGTGAATTGTTTGCTGGCCATGTGCTTATGTCTTAGTTTTCTGTGTGCCATTTGCTCTCATGTCAATTGTCTTGACCCCACCCATCTTGTTTCCTGATTATTGGTTAATTTGCCCCACCTGTCTTCCCTCGTTACCCTCCTCATTTGCTCCCTTTATAATCTCCTTGTGTTTGCAGTGCTGTGCCAATTCGTCATCGTTTCGCCATTAATGTAACCCTGATGGTACCCTGCCTTGCCAACTTTCATGGTTTTCCCCTACGGGGTAGTTTTTGTTTTGTTATTTAATAAAGCCCATTCTTCTGCATTAGTGAGTCCTCACCTCATCCATTCACCCCACCCTGACACAGAAGCTTGTGTTTGTGCTCCGTGACCCATTTTTGTGTTGTTTTTAAGGTTTGTATTATGTATGTTTGGAAGTCACTTATTGATTTTTTATCTGTTGGTATTTGATAGAATCCATGAAGCCATGTGTCTAAACAAGACATCCAGAACCTCCAGCAGAAATACAGCCCCACAACATCAAAAATACAGCAGTGTATTTCATTGTATACATGGGGTATTTTTATCCATGTGTGCACCGAACCCATCTTGAGTGTTTGCTGCTAAAAAGCTCATGTTTTAGTTTCATCTGAGCATCGAAGCCAGTCCCATTTGAAGTTCCAGTCGTGTCTGACAACTGAATATGTTTTTGGATGAGCGAGGATCATTGTTCTTGAAACCCTCCCTAACAACATGTGCTGATGTAGATGCTGTTTGACCATTTCTTTTAAGGTTTTCTAACCCGAGACTCATCTATTTTCAGCAGTTCTCCAGCTGTGGTCCTTGAGAGTCTTTAGCCGCTCAAACTCTCCTTCTCACCGTGCATTAGGACGATATAGACACACGTCCTCTTCCAGGCAGCTTCGAACACATTTTATGTTGAAATACATTTACTGTAATGAGTTGATGTGATGAAAAATGTTCACAGTTTGCCTCAGCGGTCTAACAACTGTCAATTATTATTGCGACGGCCAATCAAATCAAAGAAGGCGGGGCTTTACTTTGTGGCGTGCACAGAAATCGAACACCTTTTCCAGCGCGACGCTTCAGATTGAAACCTTGTGTGAGGTCAAATGTAAGTAGATAAACATTTCATATTCAACAGCTGTTGGACGACAGAAATTTTAATCATTTCCAGTGATGCAAACTAATAATTAGTTTGACAAGAAACATTTAGCTGTTCGGTATTTTAGACATATTATAATTTAAAATAAATATAGTTTAGTTGATTTAAAGTTAAAAAAAAAAAGTTATTGTCTTATACTTTTCTTTTTTAATTCTTTAAATACATTTATATCCTTAAATTGTTTCATTCCTTTAAACAAAAGTCCGTAATAACCATTAAAAGATGGTTTGTGGCTTTGGATTGTGGTCCGGACAGAGACATGCACTGATAAATATTTAACTCTAAAAGCAGGAATGTGTATTATGAAAAGAGTCAGTTTTGATGTTGATTTTCTGAATTCTTCATCTCTCTCCGAACAGACCGAATGTCTTTGGAGTGGAAAATGAAGCTGTGAGGAGCGTCAATGCGCTGAAGTTGAGCTGCAGAAACCACGAGTCCAGACAGAAGCAGTGCACCCTGGGAATCAAGTGTGGCATTTCTCCCCAATCAGACGCTGATTATGAATGTGAGAGGACCCTTGGCTCGAGGATTGATGGTTCCTCTGTCATGTTTACACACTGGACACACTTGAGTTTGTTTGTTAGCTCGGTGAGAGGTCCTCGGCTGAACAAATCCAGCGGCTCACAGTCAGCGCGGTGATCACCAAAAGCACATTCACAGAGCATGATGGGTAGACGGAGGTCGGCTCTCTTTTATTAAAGCTCATCTCTGCGTGTAATTGGCTCAGAGATGGCTTATAATCTGCCGTGGAAGATATTTGTCTCCGACTCGTTTCGTGTTCTTCTCAGCCGGAGCCAAATAATCATACTCTCAAAATGAAGATCTATTCCTGGAATATTCTTGAAGCAACACCTACGGACTCGTCAAAACGGATTGTGTTAATATTACAGTTTTAATTCTTCATGTCTGCACAGCAAAACGTCTGAAAACTGTGAACAATAATCAAATATATTCATGGCGTCGTGATAGTTCAGGAACTGGGACGGTTAATAATAATAGCAGGTTTAGTTGGATTAGTCCTCCGTAGCAGATCTTTGAATCTGGATCACATTACAGACAATTTCTGATTGTTTTAAGAATAATTTCCAGTTATATCTCACGATTATGACTTGTTTCTCACAATTCAGGTTTTTCTCCACCACGGAATATATAGAAAAAAATGAATTGTGACTTTTGATCTTGCGTTTCTCAGTTTATATCTCTCAATATTTGTCTTAATTCTCTTTTCCTGCAATTGTGAAATTACATCTCATAAATGTGTTTTTTCTCCTCCGTGGAATAATAAAGTGTCTTTTTATCTCTCAATTCTAAATCGCTTTTTCACAATTGGAAATCTCACAAGGAAAACAATTGCTAATTCTATTCCAATTCTTTTTTTTTATTTCCAACACATAATAAAAAAATTTAATTGCATCTTTTTATGTAACAATATGTTTTTTTTCTTGCAGTTGTGAGTTTGTCTCACAATTAGGACACTTCTCAGAATTGCACTTTTATAATTCTGACATTTAATAATAAAAAATTGTGATATAAAAGGTAACAAAATTTCTGAAGCGAAACAGGCTTCTATAGTCAACAACATTCGTTACCTAACAATGAAAAAAAACATCTAAAGCATTTATTAATCTTAGTTCATGTTCATTACAACTTTTACAAATGCATTATTAAAATCAAAAGTTGTATCTGTTAATATTATTTAATGGACCTGATCTAACAATTGCATTTTTATGAACTAACTTTAATAATAATTAATCAATACTGTAACAAATATTTTATCATTAGTTAATAAGTTAACTAATGGGTTATTGTATAGTGTTGCCCTAAACAAAAAATAAAATAAACTTAATTTAGGATGTATTCTTATATTTCACAATTATGTTTAAAATCGTTTTGTTAAAGACTAAAATGTGCAATGGTCATAAAACAAGCAGTGCCTGTACTTTACCTTTAACCGGTCAATGTTTTCAGGTGATGATGATGATTGTGGACGCACTGAACAAACAGCATTGGGAAGAATAGAAATGGGAACGTCTCTCTCCAGGGACACTGAAACTCGTTGGACTGAGGAACGTCAGAAAAGAATCGGATGTCTCTGGATATCTCACTCTGTAAGCTGCTTCAGATAAAAGTGTGTTCTTAGAGATGAGAAGCTATAATATTCACCAAAGAGAATAAATACAGCAGAATTCATGAGCTCTGTGGTACATTTGATCTCTTGTAATCTGACGAAACATCATCCGGCGCTTGCGTAGCATGAATTTGGGATGCTGTATAACACGTTAAAGCTTGCATTATAAAGTCTTTACGGAAACTTTAGATCAAGTTTGGAAAAAAGAGGAGCGTTCTCTTTTCTTTGCCGGCAGAAAAGCAGCAGATGATGTTATTGAACATGTCTTGTATTATTAGCATCATGACTGTTTCCATCTGTCATCAATCGCTCAGTCAATGTTAACATGCATGTGGAGCCAAAGGCATATCTGAACGCCTTTTCAGAGTTTTCAGATTCGGTTTCCGGGACAAAATGTCAAAACTGTTCAATTCTATTTGTCAGAGTGAGAATCCGTGGTTTGGTTTCTGACAGAGGAATAAGACGTGACTCCTCTCGCTCGTTTATCTATCACATCCGTCATTCCTCCAGCTAATGATTTTAGCCATCATATTTTCATCTGTCAAAACAGTCCAGCGTTTTTTTGTGCGAACGACAGAGGACTGGTTTTAATAACCGAGGCAGGACATCAGATTTAACCCTTCTGGTTCAATGCAAATCTGATTAGCCGGCTGGATGTGCATTAGTCAGGTTTTGCCGTTTTGCATCCCTGAAGAACATGGAATCTGATTGGAAACTAAATACTGTCGAATATATACTGTAAAGTATAATAACACGTTTAAAGTGCAATAAGAGAAACAGCATGCATTTTGCAGCACAGACGTTCAAACGGCATTGTTGTGCATGAATCACTTCGATGCATGTTTAATTCAGTAATTAGCATCATTATCATCTCAAAAACAAATACAGTTGTTCTGCATGTTTAAAGCAAACGTACCTGATGTGTCAGGAACTAGATGTTAACATCATGTTGATATCGCTTATGGTTTATTTGCATTGTGTGATTCAGTTTTGCTCATTTTCAGTTGATAATTCAGAATTTGAATCAAATTGAACTGAATTTGAATCCGATGTGGAGAATTTGAATTTGAATGACAAGAAGAGGAATGTACTTAATTACTCTTAAAACAGGAATTTCAACATGACAAACAATACATAGTTATGAATATCATTAATTTGAACTGTTGACATTATACCTGATAGAACACATTTTATCTCTATAATTAGACAAATCTGTCAAAATAACACATGATACATATTCAAGTAGTAGTAGTAGCCCTTTATTGTCACTAGTACAAGTACCAGCGAAATTAGCCATCAACCTGTCCATACATACACAACATACATATGACAACGGGGTAGACAGAACAGGAGACAGGGTATTTAGAAAGATACAGCTTTTTACATGAGGAGAGAGAGGAGGAAAAAAAAAATTTTTTAACCCCCAGACTATGCTCCATTTGGAGTACAGTCTGAGAACAGAAAAAAAAAAAAAAAACACCTCAGCACAAAAGCACATATACCATAACTTGCAACATGGGGAACATATCCAGCTCTGGCAAGCAGCCATCCGGTCCAGTGCCATTTGTTTCGGCGCCGGTCTCAGACCTGCTCGACAGGTGGCGGTACAAAGCGTTTTTACAGAGGCAGTTGAATGGGGGAGGGGAGTAATGTCCGTAGTCGGGGGAGGGGGGGAAAAGATTTCCACTCCATCGCTCTCACAGGGTGGTTATCCAGACGGCCTTGGCCAAGGCGCCGTGCACGGGAGCCAGAAAAGATAAGATTAAGTTGTTGTGACTTTAGCGAACAGCTGCAAAGCGCAGCTCATTCTCTTTGTCCATTCTGATCTCTGAAATCACCAAGTTTCACTTCCAAAGCTGTGAGTTTCCTCATGATGGTATCCATATTTCGGTTTATAGTCTCAGTCTCATTGCTGACCGCTCTTCCCACAGCTTCAATCAAAACGGGCAGCCTTGTGAGGCTTTGGACAGCTGTTCCCGTCTTCTGAATTTTTCGATAACCCAGGGTAACGCCTAATCCAAACAGCAGAATACCTGTTATCATGGTGCCGAAAAGGTAGATATCTTCAGCGTCCTCCACGGAAAGAGCCGCCAGACACACGATTTGCCACCTCTCCCACGCATCCCTCGTATATCCGGCCGCGAACGTCCCGTCAGGACAAACAGGTTCCCCAGAACCCAGACTTCTCGTTGAGAAGATGGTATCAATCGCGCTGAGAGACCAGTTGATCAAATCCATAATTTTCTAGTTTGGAGAGCCGTGCAGAAGGAGTCTTTTCAATAGATGAGACGAGACAGCAGAAGCAAGCAGAGAGGAAAAAAAGGGTAGGGCGGGGAGTGAAATCTAAAGCGACTACCTCTGTTGAGTGCCAAACGAGAAAGTGTACTTTTAGCATAAAACAAAGTGAATTTATGAATTAATCTGAAAGATATTTTGGTAACACGTTAGAATAGGGAACACTTATTCACTATTAACTATGATATTTCCCTCAGTAAATGTCTAATTTGCTGCTTATTAATAGTTAGTGCGGTAGTTGTTAGGTTTAGGTGTTGGGTAGGATTAGGGATGCAGAATAAGACATTAATATGTGCTTAATTATTATTAATAACTGGCTAATATTCTAGTAATATGCATGTTAATTAGCACCTAGTTAAGATACTCTAAAATAAAGTGTTACTGATTTTTTTCACGTTTAAAAGGTTATTTTTAGGTCTCACCTAGTCTGAATTAATTAGATAAGAATTCATTAAAATTGTTAAATATTATTCTGATTTAAAAAAGCTGTTTTCTGTGTGAATAAATTGTCAAACCTAATTTATTTCTGTGATCAAATCTGTATTTTCAGCATCATTACTCCAGTCTTCAGTGTCACATGATCTTCAGAAATCATAATAATATACTGATTTACTGATCAAGAAACATTTCTGATTATTATCAATGTTGAAAACAGTTGTGCTGCTCAATATTTATGTTGAAACTGTGATATATTTTATTTTCAGGATTCACAGATGAATAGAAAGTTCAACAGAACAACATTTATTTGAAATAGAAACATTTTGTAACATTATAAATGTCTTTACTGTCACTTTTGATCATTTTAATGCATCCTTGATTAATGAAAGTATTCATTTATTTTTTTTATCTTTAAAATGTATACTGACCCTATTTTTGAACATTAGAGTACAAACACATTGAATGCTGATTTATAAAGGTGGTACTTCATACATTGTAATTAAACAATATTATTTAATAGTTTTGGAAATGCTGTTGAATTGGAACATGTTGGAAAATGTGTCATAATCTAAAAATGTAGCAGTTCTTTGACTTTCTCTCAGTGATTATAGAATTCAAATTTGAATTATGATTCCATATCCAGTTTGAAAGCTCATTTGAAGTTCAGGAACTGAATAGGTTCTGCTCATCCCTGTATTTCACTCTGTGCTCGGCTCGTGTGTGTTTTGTATTTTGGCAAATGTAGTGGGTCATCTGGGAATTCCATGCATGCTTAAAATTAATACCAGCTTCTTTCAGAAATAGTTTGTCATTCTGAACATTTTCTGTCGGTCACAGATTCTGTGAAAACTATTTCACGGTCAAGGCTTCCACGGGATTAATGTGGGATGATTTTCTTAGAAATCAATTTCTCTCACACAGTCTCTCGCTCTCCTACTCTCTCTCTCCTGCTCTATCTCTCTCTCTCTCTCTCTCTCTCTGTCTCTCTCCTCCTCTCTCTCTCTCTCTCTCTCTCTCTCTCTCTCTCGCTCTCTCTCGTCTCTCGCCTCTCAGCTCTCTCTCAGTCTCTCTCTCTCTCTCTCTCTCTCTCTCTCTCTCTCTCTCTCTCTTGCCTCTCTCTCTCTCTCTCTCTCTCTCTCTCTCTCTCTCTCTCTCTCTCTCGCCTCTCGCCTCTCCTCTCTTGCCTCTATCTCTTGCCCTCTCCTCTCTCTCTCCTCTGCCTCTCTCTCTCCTCTCTGTGCCTCTCTCTCCTCACCTCTCTCTCTCTCTCTCGCCTCTCTCTCCTCGCCTCTCTCCGCCTCTCTCTCCTCTCCTCTCTCTCCGCCTCCTCTCCCTCTCTCTCTCTCTCTCTCGCCTCTCTCGCCTCCCTCTCGCTCTCCTCGCCTCTCTGCCTCTCTCTCTCGCCTCCCCGCCTCTCTCTCTCTCTCTTGCCTCTCTCTCTCTCTCTCTCTCTCTCTCTCTCTCTCTCTCGCCTCTCTCTCTCTCTCTCTTGCTCTCTATCTCTCTCTCTCTCTCTCTTGCTCTCTCTCTCTCTCTCTCTCTCCTCTCTCTCTCTCTCTCTCTCTCTCCCCCTCTCTCAATCTGTTATTTTTCTCGTTAATGGTTCAAAGTTGATCGTTTAGTGTTGGTTAAGTTGAGTCGTTTCACTCACACAATGAGAGTATTGTACACTCTTTAGCCGTATATTTGAAATGCAAACGCTCCTTTGAGACGCTCAGAGAGCTTCATTATTATTCGGTGTCATTCCAATTTAGATAAGAGAGTAATCTGTCTAATGCCACGGATACAGCTCGGTTCTGATAGCTGTCAGAGAATGGAGCAGAGGATTATGGGATTGAGGCCATGTCTCTTTCTGAGCTGATGATCTAACAGGTGTTTTTGGTGAACAGGTGTTTGAAAATTAATTAACATGTCTTTTAATTGCAGGCCCTCTTACTGTGATCACGGACTGCTTTCAGGGATTTGCCTGAATCACAAAACTGCGTAGAAACTTACTACTATAATAGTTTCTCAATGATACCAAAATAACACTGCAGTAGTGGGGAAAATGTAGTTGGTTGACATAATAATATTAATCACAGCTCATTTTGATTTCTCATTTTGTTTAATGAATTTAAATGATCAGATGAGTAATGTTAGTTAGACATGACTCAGGAAGCGTATGTTTCACGCGCATATGCGACTGCATTAACAGCCCAGTCATTAGCTGCATGAGAAGAGGAGGAACTCATGCATAATTCATGAGATTCTGATTAAAGCAGAGCTCCGCCCCTCCCTGTCGTCATGGCAGCAGCAGAAGTGCCACAGTCATGCATTATAGATGCAGCAACAGCCACCTGACTTCCTCGCGCCGACACGATCGATGGAAAGACGCAGGCCACAAATCCTGAAGCCCATCTGACACCAGTCACTTAAAAACGAATCACAACCACGGATTCACCTTATGAAGCCGTCAGAGTTTGTAAATTCACTGCACGTCTCTGGAGACCCGATTGCATTGCTTCTAGTGTTTGCTACTAATTCAATCTGTGGCTTTTTAATGACTAATTGCCTTGAAAAACATCAGTGGCGTAATCACTTCTTGTTTTTTTGCATCCAGCAGGTCCCTGAATGTCACGCTGGTGTAGCGAGGGAACACAGCTCATTTCGCTGGCTGGTAAACAGTTTCTCTCTTCATTACAGGTCTGTAATTGTAAACAGTATAATATTGTTTTTATTCCAGAATGGACCGGAGTTTGGGGTGAAACACACACATGGCACCACGCGAGGACAACATCTGGCCAGACATCTCGCGCTGGTTAGTTCCCGCGGCTCTTAATACAGGTACATGAACATGACATGCAGTCTTACAGCAGCGTTCATGCTCCAGGCTGTAGAGATGAACAACATGACCAACGTTTTGCATTGAAACAAAAGACAAAAGGGTGCATTTAGTACCTTAAAGATGCATATTTGTGCCTAAAGTCTACATATACCTTGTGAAAGGGTCCTGCCCCAGTTTTAGTTTTTTAATTATGTGTATAATTATTTGTTCAGTGCTGCAAACTGAAACAGAAAATAGATTTTATACTAAATAATCATTTGGTAATGGTTATTTTTTTATAATCTACTGAATTAAATACTAATAAAATGTCCTTTGTTTACTTTGAGCTAAATTCAGAAATTTGGAATAATTATTGTGGAATATGGAATAAATATTGTTTAATGTTTTTCAAAGTATGTTATGTTCCCCAAAGCTGCATTTATTTGATAAAAAATACAGTAATATGTTTTTAATATATTACACTATTACATTATATTATATATTATTGTATATTATATTATACCATTCAAAAGTTAGACGTAAGATTAAACAAAAGAGTTATTATAGATACTGAAACAAAATTCATAAAAATACATTTTAAAATTAACTGATATAACATTTTTATTAAAAATAGTTTGTTTTCATTTAGATTTTGATCTGTTTTTGTCATTTTTCTAAATATTTTATTTTTGTAAATATTCATATTAATTTATTAAACTAATATATTGATATATTCAGATTCATATTCATATATGAATTAATTTAGTTTGTGTTTCCAGTGTAAAAACAAACAAACCAGAATACATTTCAAACGTTGATTTCCTTCACTTTTGTACACAAACTGAAATGCTGCAGTTTGAAGCGTTTAGTATTGTTTGTTAAATATGATATTGCACAGCAAGCAGAATGCTAATATCACCCAGTATCTTAAACACCGCTTCAGTATTACATGCTTCACGAGGTCTGATGTCCGTCTCCATCTGTCAGCAGCATATCGTCTTCCACTGGGATGCTCCTGTAAGGGCTCCTCACTCATTTCTGGCCATTAAGTTAATCGTGCTAATTGAATAATTTGATATGTAATGACACTATTTAATGGAGGTCAGCGTGTGCCAGAGGAATCACTCGGAAAGCCACGCACCTCTCCACGGACATTAGTGCAGAACGGCTGAGTCAGCCGGGGAAAATGACAGTCTTCAGCGTGAATGTGAGAGAAATGAAGCTCTTCTGTGTGGGTTATGTTATCAGATCACCTGCAGAGATAATATTCACTGTTTGGGAGTAACAGCATTAGCAGAAGAGCAGCTTTCATGTGAAAAATGAGTCACTTGGATTATATGGAAGTGACAGAAAAGTTCAGTCTAATGTGTGAATCAAGCAGGTGAATTGATTTATTAGCACTGCATATTAATATATGTCCCTGACAGTTTAGATTTAGTAGAAGACATTAAATGAGCTTTCTGTGCTGCTGTATGTTATCCAGAACATTCAGTCTTAAAATACTCACTTTCAGGTTCATCGGTTTATATTTGTGGTCTGCTAGATTACATTCACATGATTTGAAGTTCCATAAATACATTATTCTCATACTGTACATTATTGCAGCCCAGTTTGAAAATGAGAAACGAGTTGATTTGAGCACTTTCTGTTCCATCGTCCCTCACTCAAGGGTTTTCATTGGGATTCTGCTTAAATAAGGCCTGTAATGAACACAAAATCAAGATATTTTAATATTTGATTCAAATGCATCAGTCATACATTCTGTGATATTTTTTTAAACCTTCAGTAAAAATGTGTTTAAATACAGACCGAGGGAGTTTCAAAGCTTAAGGGTGGTAACTGTGGCAGTGTAATTATTATTTCTAGCCTATGTTTCGATATTTACTTCTGCTGATTGTATTTATGATTCAAAACTAGGACTACAAGGAAAGTGTTTTCTTTTGAAAAGATGAAGTCCAGTCAACAGAGACTTTGTGCTTTGTAACTTACATGCACAAACAGCTTTATTACATACTGAAAGAAAGACTAAATTAAAAAAGCATAAAGATTGACCAAAAAAAATGACAGGACCGTTTGGAAATTTATGAAGTAATTATCTACCAGTTAAAGGAATAGTTCATCCAAAATTTTAAATTTGACTGAAAATGTCCTTATTCATCGGATTTGTAGAAATGTGTCTCTGCATCAGTGTCTCAGCAATGGATGCTCTGCAGTGAATGGGTGCCGTCAGATTGTTGATGTTTGTTTAGAGCTGTTTTGGGCTGTTTTGGCTTGTAAACGGTGCTTGATCTGAGCAGATTTCTCTCCTGATTCAGACCAGAACACTTTTTTACGAGAAGAAGAAGAAGGATTGTGGACTTACGACTTAATGCTGTATTTGTTTCAGCTTTTGTCTTCTCCAGATGTTAACTGATGGACTGGAGTGGTGTGGATTATTGTGATGTTTCTATCAGACTCTCATTCTGACGGCACCCATTCACTGCAGAGCACCCATTACTGAGACACTGATGATCAGTGCTGGGAGAACTATTCCTTTAACAGCACTGAGGGTGTTTCTCTTCTGGTGTACATTAAGATATTCAGAATAGAAAACTAGCATACTACACGCTGTGTGGTACACATGCAACACTGATGACTTTTTAATAGTAGCTAAAAGAACAGCATGCTACATTGTTGTCACATGACTAGCTTTGTCAGTAGCAAAACCAGCCTGGATCAGCATGTTAATTCAGCGCTCAGACATTCCCAGCATGCTCCTGAGAGAGAGTGATTTGCATCAGCGCTGATGGACATGAGATCACTTCCTTCCTCCTGTAAGAACAGAGAAGATCCATTTCCTCCTGGTAAGAGCGCATTAGGTATTCACACGTCTGACTGTTTGCTGCCATATCCAATAAAAACATTTCGCTGGCTTCTCTAAGCGTTTGCGACTACGCCGTATGAGAGGGAAAAGCAATTTACTCTCGGCAGATGGAGGCGAGGAGCTTTAGGAATACAGAAGCGGCTCTCGTAGACGGACGTCAGTCTGGATTCGGATGCTTTGTGGATTCTGTGAAGCAAAGATCAAGACTAGTTCAGATACACTTCCTTAAATGGTGCTTGAATGATTCATTAGTCGATAAAGGTCAAAACAAACGAACAAACTTGCGCGTTTATCCACAGTTGATGACTTCAGTTGTCAGATTTAGTGTTAGATGTATTGTGAAACACAATTTGTAGAGACTAAAAGCTAAAAAGAAACTCACAAACCTTTAGATTCTGGCTGTGTTAAAGGGATAGTCACCCAAAAATTGCATTTAATTGACTCCAGCCAAGATATACACGACTCTTTTTGCTTCAGTAGAACAATAAAGAAGATTTTTTTAGATGAAACCGTGCTCGTTGGTGATTCATAAAATGCAAGTCAATGGCTACCAGCACTTTGAGAGTCAAAAAAGCATATACGAGCAAAACAAAATGAATCCCTGTGACTCCTGACGATATAGTGAGGTCTTATGAAGCGAAACGATCAGTCTGTGCAAGAAACTGAACATTATTTACAACATTGTTACATGTAATAAAGAGCCTCATGCAACACGGAAATATGATTCTTTTTCACAAACTGATTCAATGATTCAACTCACTAGTTAATTTACATACACAATAGCATCACATATATGCAGTTATATCATTAACCCACCTAGTAATGATGTGAAACGTTGATGTTTTGCATGTCTAAAGCATGTAAAGTGAATGAACTAGTCTTCATCAGCTCACCTTTTTACATACACAGGTAAGTTTGGCATCGGGCCCCAAAAACATCGCCACTAGATGGCGAGCCAGAACTTAGTCAAAGAATAATAAGTGACTTAATGTGGTGTGCAAACTTTTTCGGATACAGATGAAGTAGCACTGTAAGATTACATTAGTTTGAATGCATTATTGAGTGTGTGAACAAGTTGTAGTACGCTTTCAGATGAAAATATTCAGTATCTAGACTAGAAGCAACGAACAAACTCTGTGAGAACTATAACTTCGCTCATGTAACCCCTCCGACACGGGTCGCACCAGCTCACGGCGGGTCGCGAACCTGGGACTCAGCAGGCAGGCGCTCTAACAAAGGCTACAGCCTCTAGTCAGTCGCTAGGCGTCTCTTTGAGGTCAGGGTGAGGTTTTACACACAGCCCTTACTGGCATACATCACACTCACCCCTAAACCTCACTCCCATCGCCACGTGATGGACGGGTCCGCACTCAGGGTGAGCAACCCAGTGATTCGGGCGGGTGCTCTAACGGCAGGCCACAGCTACAGCCTCAGTCAGCTGGGGCGCCTCTTTGAGGTCAGGGGTGAGGTTTTACACACAGCCCTTACTGGCATACATCCGTTACACTCACCCCCTAAACCTCACTCCCATCCGGGTCACGGCAATGTAACCCGACACGGGTCCGCCCGACGAGCGGGTCGCGAACCCGGGACTCAGCGCGGGAGGCGGGCGCTCTAACAAGGAATGCCAAAGGCTGCAGCCTCTAGCGTCAGTCGCTAGAGCGCCTCTTTTGAGGTCAGAGGAGTGAGGTTTACACACAGCCCTTACTGGCATACATCCGTTACACTCATATCCATTGCATTGAGAGATCCTTCTCTATCAAGCTAGCTAAATATGCAGTTATATTACAGGTCGTTGGCATGAATTGTACGTGTGATGGTGGTGGAGCGCTCTTTAAAATATCCGCTCCTCGCTCCATTCATAAACACACCGCTCACATACTCTGATTGTTGCATTCATGACAGATTTATTTCAGAACTATCCGCTATCTAAATAATGTGTCTGCGGGCGCGGGACAGATATTATTGCTGGCAGGCCAGTTTTGGCGACCACTGACATAAACAATGAGAAAGCATAAAAAGCTTAATTTCACCCCATGATTCAAGTGTGCGGTTCACACGTGCTCATATTAGCGGCCCATCGGTCTTCAGTTGAACTGTTTGCTTCGTTCAGTGACGGTTGGAGTAACTGAATCACTTCATTCATCATAGGATCAGATACACTGGTGTTTTGGAGTAACTGTCAGGCATCTTGACTTGTACTTGAGCGTGTAGATCTGTGCTGCTCGAGCCGGATCTGTTTCAGATGCTTCAGTCTGATCTGGTGAACTAGTTCATTCAAAAGAACCGGTTCGAAAGAATGATTCATTCATGAGTCAGACATCACTCCAGTTAGTTTGCCTGAGGCTCTGGATTGCAGGTAGACATGTTGTAAATAATGTTTAGTTTAAGACTTCCATAAGACCTCCATAAGACCTCAATATTTCGTCAGGAGACACTTAGATGAATTTTGCGTTGCCTATATTTGCTTTTTCGACTCTCAAAGTGTCGGTAGCCATTGACTTGCATTGTATGAATCAGCAATGACCACAGTGTCAGCTAAACATCATTTGTACTGTTCTACTGAAGAAAAAAGACCTACATGGATTGGCCTGAGGGTGAGTAAATTAACAGTGCATTTTCATTTTTGTGTGAACTGTCCCTTTAAATTCTGTCTCCAGGAATAAATGGTTGGTTTGCACATTTGCATAAATCTTATTCGGGTGACTAGCGGCTTCTAATTACTTAAAGATAATTTGCCTCCTGAAACGACTGAAGAAATTGGACCATGTGACTGACAGAAACCGTACAAGAGTTGAAAACTAGAATCATATTCTCATTTCGCATTAGCTGTCTTAATGAAGTCAAACGTAACCCGCGGCTGTTCAGATAAATCCTTCAAACCACATTCAAGGGCCAGTGTAAGAGTGTGTGATTATATTTGGTAGTTATATTAATTAGCTGAGGTTGTGGTCTAGCAGGTAGGGCTTGTGCTAATCATTTGACGCTAGTTTATTTCCTGAGTTGACTGAATGAAATTGAAATTCAGTCCAGCTCTGTTACTGATAGAAAGCTATGAGCTTTGAGGCGTCTAGCTAACTCCAGAGACATGTGTACTTCTTGTTTTCGTTCTGTTTAATTGTGTTTGCTATCTCAGATTGGTGCTGTGTCTTTGTTTAGCGCTCATGTGGGAAATGCAAATGTGTAGAGTTCAAATTCAGTTTGTGATACTTTCCAGATCCCGTTTTCTCGTTAGCTCCGTCTGTTCAGAATAATCTGTTTAAACCACTCTCAAATTATTGCATTCAATTTAATATGATAATTAGTCTTTCTGATATGGTACTGTATCTCTTGGAGAATCATGTAAATACTGTGTTATATATCAAACAACTACAGTATATGTGTATTTGTTTGTTTGTAGATTTGATTTCATTATTTTTATTTCAATAAATCTATTGATTTATTTTATTTAAAGATTTTATTTATTTATTGTAAAAAGTATTTCCACTTTATTTAACCAGAGAATATATTTAGTTCAAAATGTATATTATATTTTATGTAAATATTTTTTATTTATTAAATTTTATTGTTTTATATATTGAAATTAATATTTTTACTGTCATTTTATTTATTAAAAATAATAATTGATTTAAATAATTATATGTAAATACTTTTGTTTTATTTAAATAATTGTATTTGAATAATTATATTCATTTAATTGTTTTGTTTAAATAACTTTATTTATTTATGATAAGTGGTATTCTCAATGTATTTTTATTAATTTCAAGAAAAATATCTTTGTTTTTATTTAAATAATTGTATGTAAATAATTGTAATTGTTTGTTTTTATTTAAATTATTTAATTTATGTATTGTTTTAATTATGACATTTTATTCATTCATTCTGTCAAATAATTTTATTTAACTGTATTATTTTAGGTAAATAATTTGTATTTATTTTTAGATTTTATTTATTTCTTATTAAAATAATTATAGACATATATAAATATTTGTATTTATTAAATTATTCACATTTAAATACTTGAATTTATTTAATAATTTCATTGTTTTTACATAATTTATTTAGTTCAAAAATGTTATGAAAATATGTATTTATTTAAATTTATGTAAATGTTATTTGTTTTTATTTTTTGTATTTGAATTATTACATTTAATTACTGCATGGTTTTAGTTATTTTGTTTTTGTTTTTATTTATTTATTCAAGTTTTTTGAATTGTTTACTTTTCTCTAAATAATGTAATAATAATTTATTTAAATAATTGTGTAAATACTTTAATTTATTTACTTATTCATATTTAAGTAGTTTTATGTATTTATTGTAAGAGACATTTCCACAGTAAACATGTATTTATTTATTTGTAGTTTTAGTTATTTATTGTAATATTGTAAGAGCCATTTCCACAGTAAACATGTATTTATTTATTTGTAGTTTTAGTTATTTATTGTAAGAGGTATTTCCACAGTAAACATGTATTTATTTATTTATTTGTAGTTTTAGTTATTTATTGTAAGAGGTATTTCCACAGTAAACATGTATTTATTTATTTGTAGTTTTAGTTATTTATTGTAATATTGTAAGAGGCATTTCCACAGTAAACATGTATTTATTTATTTGTAGTTTTAGTTATTTATTGTAATATTGTAAGAGCCATTTCCACAGTAAACATGTATTTATTTATTTGTAGTTTTATTATTTATTGTAAGACCATTTCCACAGTAAACATGTATTTATTTATTTGTAGTTTTAGTTATTTCTTGTAATATTGTAAGAGCCATTTCCACAGTAAACATGTATTTATTTATTTGTAGTTTTAGTTATTTATTGTAATATTGTAAGAGGCATTTCCACAGTAAATATGTATTTATTTATTTGTAGTTTAATTTATTTATTGTAATATTGTAAGAGACATTTCCACAGTAAACATGTATTTATTTATTTGTAGTTTTATTTATTTATTGTAATATTGTAAGAGACATTTCCACAGTAAACATGTATTTATTTATTTGTAGTTTTATTTATTTATTGTAATATTGTAAGAGACATTTCCACAGTAAACATGTATTTATTTATTTGTAGTTTTATTTATTTATTGTAATATTGTAAGAGCCATTTCCACAGTAAACATGTATTTATTTATTTGTAGTTTTAATTTATTTATTGTAATATTGTAAGAGGCATTTCCACAGTAAATATGTATTTATTTGTAGTTTTAGTTATTTCTTGTAATATTGTAAGAGGCATTTCCACAGTAAACATGTATTTATTTATTTGTAGTTTTAGTTATCTATTGTAATATTGTAAGAGCCATTTCCACAGTAAATATGTATTTATTTATTTGTAGTTTTATTTATTTATTGTAATATTGTAAGAGGCATTTCCACAGTAAACATGTATTTATTTATTTGTAGTTTTATTTATTTATTGTAATATTGTAAGAGGCATTTCCACAGTAAACATGTATTTATTTATTTGTAGTTTTAGTTATTTATTTTGTAATATTATTTCCACAGTAAATATGTATTTATTTATTTGTAGTTTATTTATTTATTGTAATATTGTAAAGAATTTCCACAGTAAACATGTATTTATTTATTTGTAGTTTTATTTATTTCTTGTAATATTGTAAGAGCCATTTCCACAGTAAATGTATTTATTTATAGTTTTATTTATTTATTGTAATATTGTAAGAGGCATTTCCACAGTAAACATGTATTTATTTATTTGTAGTTTTAGTTATTTATTGTAATATTGTAAGAGGCATTTCCACAGTAAATATGTATTTATTTATTTGTAGTTTTAGTTATTTCTTGTAATATTGTAAGAGCCATTTCCACAGTAAACATGTATTTATTTATTTGTAGTTTTAGTTATTTATTGTAATATTGTAAGAGCCATTTCCACAGTAAACATGTATTTATTTATTTGTAGTTTTAGTTATTTCTTGTAATATTGTAAGAGGCATTTCCACAGTAAACATGTATTTATTTATTTGTAGTTTTATTTATTTCTTGTAATATTGTAAGAGCCATTTCCACAGTAAATATGTATTTATTTGTTTGTAGTTTTATTTATTTGTAGTAAGAGGTATTTCCACAGTAAATATGTATTTATTTATGTATGTTTTTGTAAGGGTCTTTCCACTGTAGTTTGTTTATTAATTTGTTAGTTTTTGAAACAAGCACACATTGCTGTGTCAGTCAGTGGTGTGTTTGGAAGATGCTGCTAAAAGATGTTCATTTCTTCTTTGCGTTCAGTCTTGTATGTGACGTGGTGATGTTTTGTTGCACTCTTTAAAGTAGGAAGCTGGACTGAACCATTAGTATGAACGCTGTCACTCACACTAACGAGTTTCCCAGCATCATTGACGAGGCCTCTGCAGGCGCTTGCGTCCCGTGAGCTTTCTCTCAGATTGCTATTGACCGCCGGAGAATTCAGCATTTAACCTGCAGCGAAACTCTACCTCTCCATCGCTCTCTCGCTCACCTTCCACGCTTGTCACGCCGTCCCTGTCCTCTCAATTACCCTTGATTAGGATAACTCGCACGGCCCGATTAGTTGGCTCTGCCATTTGATGCATAATAAACGGGTATAATGAATAATTCATCAGCGGCACAGGGGCTATTGATGACAGGAGGGCAGATTGCTGAGTTTCTCAATCTGACTCATCGCGGACAGACCAGAGATCAGAAATGCCTTCGGATGAGTTTTGACCTGAGTCAGGGAAGACGCCGTGTTTAATGCGATGCTGTGAGGGATAGACATGTACTGTTGTTGTGTGCATTGGCGTCGAACGCCCACATCTCAACCAAAACCCTCAAAAAAACTTCGATTTGTGAAAATTAGATGTGACCTTAAGAATCACAATATTGAACAGACTGCATGTCTCTCCGCTGCAGTCTTATTGTCTTTGACTTGTAAGTCCTGGGGATCCATTTTTCTTTAAAGGGACCCCTTTTACAATAATTATCAGTCGTCCCCGTAATACCTGTGAAGTTTCAGCTCAAAATACCCCATAGATTATTTCATATGCAATTTTGAAACTGCTTATTTTGAGTTATTTTGTGCTTGTATCTTTATGAGCTGTTGAATGCTTTTCCAGAATAGGGCTGTGCCTTCATAGCTCCTCCCTCAGATACTCTGTTTGGTTCTGATCATGTCTATCCGCTGAAATCATGTGTTTTTAAAGCCATACAGTTTAAACTAAACTAGTACTAAACTAAGTTCTCTTTCATGTTGCACTTAAACTGTCAAATACACACACGGTTATGTTAATAACACGCATGAGTTACAAAAACCCAGTCAGTAATGTCTGTGAAGGGAAAGAAACGGCATGTTTATATTAGATCTGTGTGGCAGCAGGGTAATACACAGTAAATAAATCAATAAATCATATTGTTCTGTGCTCATCTGTCAGTCAAAGTCAGGACAGTTAGCATGCTTTGCTTGAACTTTTGCCCTGGTGTCAGAACTGGTAAGTGTTGTGGCTTGGAATAACTGAATGGTGGCGCTGTCGGTGGAAACTTACAGATTAAAGGGCTGTGATATTATAATAAGATCCTCTTTCTATGACACGGGGGAGCGGATTCCCCCCCCCCCCACCATTTTACCTCTATTCACTTTTTTTTTCTAAGGAGTCATTGAAGAGCTTTAGAGGAAAGTGAGACGTGATGAAAACTAAGAAAATCACTTAGCACAGTTTATTTAGCTGTTTTAGCCCTTGTGCATCAATAAACAAAGTTACACTTATGTCCATAGTGGACAAAAATGACCATAATACGGTCATAAAATTGGTCTTAAGTTTGGTCTTATTTTAAAGAAGACCCATGTCAGATTATTGTTGAAGTAAAAAAAATAAGTTATACAGGTTTAAGTTTATTAAAATGAATTATGAACAATATATATATATTTTATGTTACATGTTGAACTCTAAGCCTGCTAGAAAATCAAAGCTATGAATCTAAACAAGTTGTGTTCCAAATTTAAGGTTAATTGATATCTCAAAAATGAGCTTTCAGTAAGATTTAGTTTGGGCGCAGTACCACGTTTTCCAGATTAGATGCAGCAAAACTCTGCCGGTGCCCACAGTGCTTGGATTTATGATTTACTGTAGAGTTTGTCTTTCTCTAATATTACAAGCACACACAGAAAATAGTTTTTATGACACACACAGCCAAACCACACTCTGACATCTATACCAACACAAACACACAACTATAGCTGCATTATTTATCCATGCTGTATAATATGCAGAAGCAGAAAACAGGAATAAAGCACGTATTTGCTTTACTGACCCTTTATAGACCAAACCTGGAAAAATAGCACCATCTGGTAAAAATACTAAAAAAATTAGTTTTGCCAACAGCATGAAAGCCTTTTAACAAAAATCACTTAATGTTACAGTAAAACGGCACTGTGATTAAAAATAGCAGTTTTAATGGGTTTCAATGGGGACATTTTTGTCCTAAACGTGCTGAGTGGTTCACTTTTTGTACCTAGTGTGTAAAATAGATTTATTAAAGAAAATGAGGGTGGAATATTAAAATTCCAATAAAAATACACATCTGAGCCCAAATGTATGCAGCTAGCATTAACACAGGCAAAATTATCAACAACAAAAACAAAATTAAAATTGACCAAAAATTCCTAAAAGTGTTATTTTCTTGTCAAGCTGTCAAAGTGTGTCAACATTTAAGACAAAAGATTAATATTTATTTATTCGTTTGTTTGTTCATTTAAATCTAAAAATGAATAAAAATGAACTTTTTATACTATGTAAAATATTTAATTGTATTTATTTGTGTTTCCAAATGTATAAAACTAAATGTATAATAATTTGAGATGTGGTGTAAATGACATTTGTTCATGTTGAATATCATTAGTAATTTAAATGAGAATATGAAAAGTGTGTTTTAAGGGAGTTTCCATAATTGAAGAAACACTTTTTCATCTGTCAGATTAAATAAGACGTCTTCTCTGATTCTGGTGCGTTGAGCATTAAAAGCTTTCCCAGACAACCTTAAAAATGAAATCCAGTTTCCTTCAGGCTCTGTTGTTGGCTCATTGTTGTGGTTGGCGTAAAGCACTCATCCCATTATAACGAGTACTGGCTGTAGATTAGAGCTGAACTGACTCGGGCTTTTCCTTCAGGACGGATTCAGACACACATGTGACGTATGTGCCAAGAGCCCAAACACCTGGAGAAGAATCAACGACAGGAGAGAAACAGAGAGAGAGAGGTAAGAAAGCCATAATCTATTTCTGAGGGAAACCAGATATTCAGAGAGAAAGAGGAGAGGATGAGATTTGGGTTTTATTCACGGGGATCGTGAACAGTGGGCATTTCATGCCACAATGCTTTCTGTATGCACTGTTATGTATTTATGTATTTTAATGCTGTCAAACGATTAATCGCATAAAAAAGTGTTTGTTTGCATAATATATGTATAATTATTATGTGTATAAATACACAAACATACAGTATATAGTTTGAAAATATTTACATAAAGCAATTACCCCATTAATGCATAATGGATATATATATATTTTTTTTTAATTATTATTTTTAATTTTTATTTCTCTTCACTTTTATGTAAATCACTTTATTTACCACTGTGTATGAAATGTGCTTTATAAATAAACTTGCCTTGCCTTACATGTCTATATTTATATTATAAATAAATATATTAAATATATAAACATAACATATTTTTCTGAATGTATGCATGCATGTGTGTGTATTTATATATGCATTATAAATATACACAGTACACATACATATGTTATACAAACAACATTTTGGATGTGATTAATCACAATTCATCGTTTGACGGCACTAAAATACATCAGAAAGCATTCTGGTATTTATGTATTTATTTATTTGAATAACATGCACTGGATGTACATGTAGATGTTATGTATTTATGTATTAGGAATAACATTAAGTATAGATATTTGTATTTATTTATCTTTATATTTTTATAATAAAATAAACAGGAGGTAGTTTTTGTTTGTTTATTTGAAAACCATTGAATATATTATCATAGGATTCATGAAAAGTGAGCATTTAATACCAGAATGTTTTGTTTATTTGGGAAATATAATCACTGAATAAAAGCTTAGATTATATTTATTTAATGTTTTTTTTTTTTTGGTGGTGGTGAGGGGTATGGAGCTTATAATATGACAGAAACTATTTGAATTTGAATATTTTAAATCTGAATTATTGACAAGTGTCATGTAACAAATCTGAATATTATGAGTCATTTCACATAGTTTTGATTTCACACTGCCAATCCCATAATTAGCTAAAAGCGGACACACAGTCAGACTCTGCTAATTGAATTCAGCACTAATTAAGATGATAATGAGATGCGCTGATGATGCAGTTCTGTGTGGTCAGCAGATGATTGTGTTTGCATGAGTCTGACTGATAGAGACCTCAGTGAGGACATTTCACATTCAAACACACACAATAACGAAAGGCAATCTCTAGGAAATCTAATTCCATATATATTGCAGCCTTTAGACGGAGAATAATAAGCAAACATCTAAAGGGAAATTACCATGCGAGGAGAAATGAGGCGATTCATGCCAACAACCTCCTAGAAAGCCAATTGTTTGTGTTTTTGATGCAGTGATATTTCTCCATCTGGTTTATTGTTCATGAGTTTTCTATTAAAATACTACTTGACTGGCAAAACACACAACATCTAATTCTTCATAAATGTTTTTGAGATGATAGTACATACACAGTTACGCATTTGACATGATAAACTAAGCCAGACAAACAAGATTTCATGACTTGAAGTTCTGTCTCTCTCAGTCAATCTCATTCACCTGCAGAACTTCATCTTTGTTTCCGCTGCATGTCCATCCTCTCATGCATGTCTCATCCTTGTTTAACTGAAGATAAGTTTTGCCGTGTTTCTTTTAATTGCTTTTGACTAGCGGAGCAGAGGGCTGATAATCATTTGGAGATAAGGCTACTTGATGCAGAAATCATGCATAGCTGTGGCAATGTTCTTTATTATCTGACTTAGTGGGAGACAACAGGCTAAACATTTACATGTTATTTAACCATAAACTTGCTTTGCATGCTAAAAATAGTGTAGAAGACATTTTCAATTAGAAACTTATTTCACATAATAAATACAAAGAAATGGCAAGTGACATTTAAATAAACATGAACATTTCAATTTTCTCATAAAACATACTCCAATCATCTTATGTTATGATCGACAGTGTTCAAAGCACCATTGACTAGTCAGCATAGGATTGATTTTCCTACTATTGGAGTCAATGGTGCTCAAATATCATTTATTATCTTCAGAATATCTTCTCTGTGCTGTGATGCAGAACAAACACATTGATACAGGTTTGGAAATACTGATTTGAGTTTAAGATGACAGAATTAACTTTTTGGGTGAACTATCTTTTCAATAATCTTGCTTGAAATTTTTGTGAAGATTTGACTGATTGGTAAAACTTAATTGAAAATAAATCGTTCACTGGTTTTCAAGAGAAAAAATCGTAGAGGTTTTAGTCTTAATACATGTAGTGAAAGTTGTTTCTTCATCTGTCCAAACCAAAAGGGTCATTTTCTTCATTTTGAGGCTGATTTTAATTTATGTATTTAGAATTTAGCAGGTTGTGTGTTAAGTTAGATATTTGTATTTATTTATCTTATATTTTTAAGGTCTAAACATGAACAGGAGGTAGTTTTTGTTTGTTTATTTGAAAACCATTGTATGCTGCTGGAGTCGACGATGAAACGCTCGTCCATTTAATACCTCGTGTTTTGTCACCTGCAGTCAAATGATCCGTCGATGGTGTTTCAGAGGAAGCCGGGGAGCATCACGCGTCAGTCATTTCATTGATTAACCTCACAAGTGCTTTTAACAGGTATAATTGTGTGTAAAAGGGTAAATCTCTCGGAATCAGTTACTAATCGGGTCATATTTCAAAGAGATGATTTATATTTTAAAGTGCTTCTAAAAGCCTGTTTTAGGAGCATTATGACACTTTTGGTTTATTTACTTTATATTCTAAAATCTCATTATTATCTCATTATAATTTCAAAAATAACAAATGTATGGGTGAATCTGTCTGAATTAGTAATAAATGCAGGTCATATTTCACCACAGTCTCTGCTAATTGAATTCAGCACTAATTAAGATGATAATGAGATGTTAATATGATGCAGTTCTGTGGTCAGTACATTTATTTATTTATGAGTCTGACTGATAGAGCTCAAAATGCCCATAAATGGCTGTTTTGGGATTTTTTTTTATTCTAATTATCCAATATTCAGCCTTTAGACGGCAAAAAAAAAAAGTTACAGAAATTAAATATTTAAATTCTAAATGAGGCGATTTTTTTTTTGCCAACAACCTCCTAGAAAGCCAATTGTTTGTGTTATTTTTTGTGTTAATCATCCAATGTTGGTTCTCATTATACAGTATTCTTAATAATATTACACACTAATATGATATTTGGCTTTCTTGCTGTTAATATAAAAATGATGGTTCTGAAAACATACACACAGTTAGGAGATAAACAAATAATTTATGAAGTTCTGTTACTCTCTATAATATCTTATGCTGATCATACATTTATGGTTCTTAATAGATTCTCACTAGTCACACTAATATGGTTTTAAAGTTACATTTTAAAATTTCATAATTACTGTAATAGGAATAGGAAAGAATTATTAATAGTTAGTGCGGTAGTTGTTAAGTTTAGGTATTGAGTAGGATTATGGGTGTAGAATATGACATTAATATGTGCTTAATTATTATTAATAACTGGCTAATATTCTATTAATATGCATGCTAATAAGCACCTAGTTACGAGACTCTAAAATAAAGTGTTACCGAAAAACGTATGTGTTTAAAAAAATTAAAAGTTATTTAAAATACAAATATTATGTATTTTTTTGGTCTTAATTTTTGAAGACTCTTTTTTTAGTCTCTGAATTAAAGTATTTTTTTTATGTTAATCCTCTAATTATAACTCTCATTAGGTTCTCATTATTGGCACACTAGCATGTTTTACAGTAATGAGAATAATGAACATGACGACTCAAAAGACAATCATCTGATCTGCTGCGATAATGAGAATTTGGGTGGAAAATCTAGTCAGTAAAATAATCTAAAAACAGCTTTGTTTCTTTATAATTCATTTGTGCTTGAATCACAGTGTTGTTTCAGCGTTTCCTTACTCAGAAACATCTCTCAGACGTGAGATCCTCTTCAGAAAGACTTATTTGAAAGTCAATCCTTCACTGGTTTTTAAGATAAAAATCATGTATCATGTCAATGAAGTCTTAATACATGTAGTGATTCGTTTCTTCATCTGATCCAAAAAAAGGGTAATATTTCATCTCGTTGAGGCTGATTTCTAGTATTTCACTGACACTGCTCTGGTCCTCTGTTTTACGTCTCTACAGAAAGACCTTCACTTTTAGCTATTACAGAGCGTAATTTCATTATATCACGGGGGGGTGATTTCAGCTGTTCTTTTACTAGTTAATGGCTTTTCCGTGTGGCTGTTTGGGAAGGAAATATAAAGCGTAGTTTGGTGTGTGAGTTTCACACACTGAGTAACACTAATGGCAGAGGTTTTCAACATCTTAGTGACACGCTGATGCCTGGCTTTCTACACAGACTTTGTGGCATTATTTGAATAATCTTGTTTCGCTGGACATCAGTGAGGTTAAATGGAAAGCAAACGCTCTGTTTTATTCTTCTTTATAAGGCAAGAGACCACAGGTGAACACATTAACTGATATATATCTCCAATACTTCCCCAGATGATTGATTACATTAAGAATGTACAGATTTTTTGTTTTATAAACAGAATAATTAATATGTAAAAACTTTGGAAACACTTTAGTATAGGGACCATATCTCACTATTAACTACTTGCTTATTAGCACGCCTATTATTAACATATTGGCTGTTTATTAGTACTTATAAAGCACATATTCTGCATGAGCTTATTCTACATTCATAACCCAATACCTAAACATAACAACTATCTTAATAACTACTGATAATAAGCAGCAAATTAGGAGTTTATTGAGGTAATGTTGTAGTAAATGATTTGTTAATAGTGAGAATTGAACTTTATAATAAAGTGTGACCAAAACTTAAGGAAAAAGTTCAAACTAATTAATTATAATTTTAAATATCTACCAATATTTGCCACTAACGTTCAAACCACTAGATGTTACCCATTTATCAGCAAACCATTTTTAATCATTTCAAATATTATAAAATTCAGTACGATCACTTTTTCGTTTTTAATATTAGTGCATGAATATGTTGTTTAATTTTTACATGAATAATATCTGTTACGCTGAATGATGACGGAACATTATTTCTCATTAAAGTAGAAACTCAACTTCAATTTAATGTGATTTCTGTGTCTATAAAATCACTTTTGTCAAATTAATTTCATGCAAACACCAAAATGCTGTTTTGTTTACCTGAAATATTATGTTTGAATATGCACAATTAAATACACACTTTGCATAATATTCCAGAAAGTAGTTTGACTTCAGTGACATATTATATTTAATGAATTTGAACTGCTAGGTTTGGTGAATGTAAGAAGTGAAGAAACAAACTCGTTTGGAGAAAATGACCTTTAAAATGATTGTAATTGAATCTATAGACATGAACAGATGAAGGGCAAAAATAAACCATGTGAAGATAAAACGAACAAACCCATCTATAAACACTTTCAGAATATAGATCGCAATAAAATAATTAAGTCTGGTGTATGGAAGTGCTGCTGAACGAACTGATATTGATTAAAACGGCTGTAGAGATATGTACTGTAATTGAAATCTACAGTTGTAAATATGTAAAGTGAAATAATAAACCAGGCGAATAATGCATAAACAAAACCATTGATAAGCACCATCAGAATATAGATAGGAATAAAACAACTAAGTCTCGTGCTGCTGAAGAGAAGAAACAAACTCATTTTGACAAAAGGGCCTTTAAAAAAATATATTGTAATTGAAATACTGATGCAAATATATAAAGTGCAATGAAATAAACCCTTAAACGTGCCTAAAAACAACTCCTGAGGATCTCGTTTGAACTCATGTCTCTGTTTGTATTCATCAGTAAGGAGCGTTAGCTGAGCTATTACAGATTTTCTCCAGTTGTTGGATGATAAAGACGGGGTCGTTAGTAAACGCACAATGACATTACAGTTCCAGCTTAAACAAATGCATCTGCCATTAATCATGAGGACCAGAGTTGTGCCGTAATATTCCATCATATCCGCAGATTAATCACGTTTAATGTAGAAAATGACACTGGATCCAGCCAATGGAGTGCTGGCAGCGAAGCAGACAGAAAATGACACGCCATTAATTACCATGACTAATTATAACCCCCCCCGGTCACCATGACGACTGCATTCGACTTTATTAATTACCGCATGTGACCTCAGGATTCTGGACGGGGAATCAGAACGAACAAACAGATCATCTGTCATAACAATACCGTACTACAGTTCATTTTGTGATCCGACAGAAGCTGTGCGCTGGATATTACTTCGTTTACTCTCTTAGACTCGTTAATGGCTCAGAGGAGTCGAATTTCACATTTGGATGGCATTGAGTGGTTGCCAGGGTGTTGCTAGGTGCTTCCAGGCAGGGTTGTTAGTTCATTAAAACTTAAACCATAAAAAAAACTAAATACAAATGTTATCTATTTAATTTTTATTCAATCTCATAATTTTATTTCCGCTGGTTGCCGACTAACATTTCTCATTTTACTTTAGTTTAACTTGATGTACTAAAATAACTAAAACTGAAATAAACATTTATAAGTACATATTTAAAATACAAAAGTGACAAAAAAACTTTTACTTAAAATGAAAACAGAAAATAAATACTAATTCAAAATATTAATAAAAACTATAATAGTATCTCCATCATACTACAACAGAGGTGCTCAACACTGCTCCCGGAGATCGACCGTCCGGCAGTTCAGCTCCAACTCTAATCACACACACCTGAAACTAATTAAGGTCTTCAGGATCGCTTGACAATTAGAGACGGGTGTGTTTGATTAGAGTGTTTGATCTCTCTCCAGGAGCAGTGTTGAGCACCTCTGTTCTACACTAACTCTGTTACACGCAGTCTTATTGGAGTATTTGTATACTATGTTGTGTTGTAGTATTATATACTGTTATCGTTTTTATTCATATTTTGAATTAGCTTTTATTTTTTTATTTGATTTTCATTTTCAGTTTTTAAATTTAGTTTAATTTTAAGTAACTGACATAAGTCATTTTTTACATAAATGTTAGTTTTTTTTTATATATTTATGTATTTAGTTATTTAGGTTTAATTTAATTTCTGTTTTATCTTCGTTTATTTTCACTTAATAATTTCAATAGTAATTACACACTAATAAATCCAGTTAATCCAGTAATAAATCCAGTTAATCCAGTAATAAATCCAGTTAATCCAGTAATAAATCCAGTTAGTCCAGTAATTAATCCAGTAATAATTCCAGTTAATCCAGTAATAAATCCAGTTAATCCAGTAATAATTCCAATTAATCCAGTTAATCCAGTAATAAATCCAGTAATAAATCCAGTTAATCCAGTTAATCCAGTAATAAATCCAGTTAATCCGGTAATAAATCCAGTTAATCCGGTAATAAATCCAGTTAATCCAGTAATAAATCCAGTTAATCCAGTAATAAATCCAGTTAATCCGTAATAAATCCAGTTAATCCGTAATAAATCCAGTTAATCCGGTAATAAATCCAGTTAATCCAGTAATAAATCCAGTTAATCCGGTAATAAATCCAGTTAATCCAGTAATAAATCCAGTTAATCCAGCAGTTAATCCGGTAATAAATCCAGTTAATCCGGTAATAAATCCAGTTAATCCAGTAATAAATCCAGTTAATCCAGTAATAAATCCAGTTAATCCAGTAATAAATCCAGTTAATCCAGTAATAAATCCAGTTAATCCAGTAATAAATCCAGTTAATCCAGTAATAAATCCAGTTAATCCAGTAATTAATCCAGTAATAAATCCAGATAATCCAGTAATAAATCCAGATAATCCAGTAATAAATCCAGTTAATCCGGTAATAAATCCAGTTTATCCGGTAATAAATCCAGTTAATCCGCAGTTAATCCAGTAATAAATCCAGTTAATCCAGTAATAAATCCAGTTAATCCCGTAATAAATCCAGTTAATCCCGTAATAAATCCAGTTAATCCGGTAATAAATCCAGTTAATCCGGTAATAAATCCAGTTAATCCGGTAATAAATCCAGTTAATCCGGTAATAAATCCAGTTAATCCGGTAATAAATCCAGTTAATCCGGTAATAAATCCAGTTAATCCAGTAATAAATCCAGTTAATCCAGTAATAAATCCAGTTAATCCAGTAATAAATCCAGTTAATCCAGTAATAAATCCAGTTAATCCAGTAATAAATCCAGTTAATCCAGTAATAAATCCAGTTAATCCGGTAATAAATCCAGTTAATCCGGTAATAAATCCAGTTAATCCGGTAATAAATCAATTTAATCCGGTAATAAATCCAGTTAATCCGGTAATAAATCCAGTTAATACGGTAATAAATCCAGTTAATACGGTAATAAATCCAGTTAATACGGTAATAAATCCAGTTAATACGGTAATAAATCCAGTTTATCCGGTAATAAATCCAGTTTATCCGGTAATAAATCCAGTTAATCCAGTAATAAATCCAGTTAATCCGGTAATAAATCCAGTTAATCCAGTAATAAATCCAGTTTATCCGGTAATAAATCCAGTTAATCCAGTAATAAATCCAGTTAATCCGGTAATAAATCCAGTTAATCCAGTAATAAATCCAGTTAATCCAGTAATAAATCCAGTTAATCCCGTAATAAATCCAGTTAATCCGGTAATAAATCCAGTTAATCCGGTAATAAATCCAGTTAATCCGGTAATAAATCCAGTTAATCCGGTAATAAATCCAGTTAATCCGGTAATAAATCCAGTTAATCCAGTAATAAATCCAGTTAATCCGGTAATAAATCCAGTTAATCCAGTAATAAATCCAGTTAATCCAGTAATAAATCCAGTTAATCCGGTAATAAATCCAGTTAATCCAGTAATAAATCCAGTTAATCCAGTAATAAATCCAGTTAATCCGGTAATAAATCCAGTTAATCCGGTAATAAATCCAGTTAATCCGGTAATAAATCCAGTTAATCCGTAATAAATCAATTTAATCCGCGTAATAAATCCAGTTAATCCGTAATAAATCCAGTTAATCCGGTAATAAATCCAGTTAATCCGGTAATAAATCCAGTTAATCCGGTAATAAATCCAGTTAATCCGGTAATAAATCCAGTTAATCCGGTAATAAATCCAGTTAATCCGGTAATAAATCCAGTTAATCCGGTAATAAATCCAGTTAATCCGGTAATAAATCCAGTTAATCCGGTAATAAATCCAGTTAATCCGGTAATAAATCCAGTTAATCCGGTAATAAATCCAGTTAATCCGGTAATAAATCCAGTTAATCCGGTAATAAATCCAGTTAATCCGGTAATAAATCCAGTTAATCCAGTAATAAATCCAGTTAATCCAGTAATAAATCCAGTTGCCAAATCAACATTTCAGTTTTTTTTCATCTAGCTTTTTTATTTTTGTATTAACAAAGATATTTTGAATATTTTAGTTAACTATAATGACCCTGGTCCAATTCCTGGACTGTTTATGCTTTATCTTATGTCATCTTTATCAATTAATTAAACGATTAAATGTAAATATTATTGTAAATTCTTCCACACCAACAATTTATTTGTCTACGTACACTGAAAAAAAAATGATACCACATTTTTTTAAGGTAAAAAAAATATTTGAGCTTCATTTAAATAAAAAAATAATGTTGAAAGTTAAGTACAAAAATGTTTGTAAATTCAATGAATAATTTTTTTCAGTGATACTCAAAGGTTGGCTGCAGAAATCAGCATAAAAGCCGCTTTCAAATCTGCTGCGATGCGACTCGTTTCATCCGTGCTTTGGGTTTTTCTGCTGTTCTTGGCAAGCCGCTTCATCTTTGTATTGATTGTTCACGAATGAAAGAATAACACAAAGCTTTAACTGAGCTGATTAGAAATACTGCTTTATCTAAGGCATTCCTCCACAAGAGAAGCATTTCATACGAGAGCGTCTTTGAAGAGCGACTCCAATAATGAATAACGCTTTGTTTCCTTTATGAAGCTTGTGAAAAGAGGATGACTAAACGAATCAATGAGGAAAGGCAAAGACAGGCGGACTTCTTCTGCCTAATCGATGACGTCTTGAGTGGATTTTACGCCGAGTGTTATTTCTTGAAGCTTCAGCCCTGGTGCTGGTGCAGCTCTTTCTTAATTGATGTCTTTTTTGCAGTATGTTTCTGGAGACGGAGCCGGTTCATGGAAGGATGGAGACATCTGTTCTGTGAGCGCTGAAAGGTCACCTTCTACCCACAGCTGCGCTCCCAGAGGAGTCGACCCGAGTCACGACATTTGCTTTTCAGAGGAGACAATCTGGCAATGAACTGAACATTGAGAGGAGGGAAAAGAGCCAAATCTTTCATTCCAATCTCATGTGACTCAAGAAAGAGAGAGGAGTCTACTTAGTCAAAAATACTGTTTTATACGTTTCATATAAAGACATTTGAATTGCATATAAAATATCCATGCATTTGGATTACACAAACTAATAATAAAACTTAATGTGATGCATATTTGTCAGTCATACATACATATTTCTGTAATAGTACTAGGGTAACATAAATTAATATCATAATATCACATAATCACAATATTAACTTATTTTTCAGCTTTTCTCATTTTTATTTAGATGTACTAAATCTAAAACTGAAATAAAAATATTTTATAAATAGACATATTTAAAAAGTCAATAAAAATTGAATGCAGCAACACACAACGAAATGACTAAATCTGATAAAATACTAAAAAATTACTGTAAAGTTTATTTATTTATCATGTATAAAACCAATTTGATTCAATCTTATCTAATTGAATATTGCTTGTTCCGTTATTTAAATAAAATACCTATGTAATAATAATAATACTTAATAATACACTGAAAAAATTATACTAAATTTTTAAAGGCAAGTGCTTGCAAGCTATTTATTTTAGCTACATAAAAAAAAAAAGTTGAAAGTTAGTCAACTAAATGTATTTATGTAAATGTAGCTAAAATACATTGATTGCAAGCACTTACCTTAAAAATATTTAGTCAATTGTATCTTTTTTATCATTATGCAATGTTTTTTTGTTTAGTTTTTTTTATCCTGATCTGTTTCATTTATGTTTGACATTAATGCATTAAAACTGTGTAATCCAAACGCATGGAAATGTTGATATGCAATTCAAATACAAAAATCATAAAGTCAGGCCTAAATATCTTTGAGTGCGTAATAATCCAATGCAATGGCCTCTGTTGTGTTCATAACACACTGAATAAACATCATTTGACTGATGAGAGTGACTCTGGAGGCCAAGAAATTAACTCAACATAATGATGCATTTCATTCAAAGCGTTTAGAATAAAAATATTAGCCTCACAAATGCAGCCAAACTCTCAAATTAGATGTAATCATCATTCATACATAATTTGATATTAATTTCATGCGACTAATTGAAAAGCCATTAAAATATAAGCTGTAAAAATGAAAGATTGGCAATCCTCCCATGGCATTACACAGAGAGTTTCTTGGCTCGTGGAGATTTCGATTACTACGAGCCGTTCTCTTGCAGTTATTTAGCTCAGCGTTTTTTCACAGAATAGCTTGTGAAGCACATTTGACCTGACTAATGCGATTTGAACTGGAAAGATCCATGTTTTTTACGTTTCTCAGGTGCTCGAGAGAAAGAAAAGATGGCATCCCTCTCATAATTCTTGATAGAAATGAAGGTTACATACTCTTTTAATGACACCAGTTAACTCTATAGTGTTGAGTCATTGAATGATTCACCCAACCGAACCGATTTGATCAAACTAGCTGATTCATTCATGAACGAAATGACCACTGTCTTTATGAATGGATCATTGACTCGATCGATTCGTTTAAAAACACTGAATCATTCAGGGAGGTGCTTTGTTTCATTCATGCTCGTTTGTGAAATAGTCAAAAATGTGTCTAAAAATTATTAAACTGCTATAAAATGATCACATTTGCCATTCTGCTGATATTTAGGAAAATTGCACTTTTGTGTGATATTGCTTAAAACAAAAATGCATACAGGAGCAATTCATATCTTACATTTCGGGGCATGTTTCTTCATTTTGGGTTGCATTTCCAGTCTTACACAATTCTATTTTAAACCAGCATTAGAATAGCTTGCTTGCTTATTGGTGGAAATATATGCAATGTTCCATGCATTTGTTTTGCTGTCATTTTTAGCCGTCTAGCTGCTGATATATTGTTGTAAACTCATTGCACTGTTAGATATTTCATGAGCGCTGGATATTGGCGCATGCTTCAAATCTTCCGATGATCATAAACAAACAGTAGCTTTATTTCCACAGATAAAAGGCTGTATTTAGAGCAGCGCTGTTTACTGACTGGGAGAATCAGACTGTTTAAGGCCACGTCTGATGCTAAAGCATGTGGAAAACAAATGTCCATCTGGATGACAGGCGACCGGTCAGGAACAGCCTAAAGGTCAGTGTCACTCATTACAGCTTGATTTCAAACAAACCTAACAGCGTTTTTACTGAGTTTATTTGAAAAGACATTGACTTTGGTTTAACTCCGCAGCATGATCTTGTTACAGAAGGTTGTGTACTTGCAAAAGAAAGTCCTGTTTGCTTATTATAAACAGTGATTTTTGCTCTTTAAATATTTACTTTAAAATGCCGCGGATGGTCAGCACATAAATCACACTTTCATCCCCGTTAAGTCAGGCTAGATAAATGAGAGATTTCTCTGGGCCTAACGGGTCAATAAGCAAGAGTAGCGCCTTTAGCACATTTCCCTAAAATACGAGTTCACACTCTATTGAATGTGTTTCTCTTAGCATTAAAGAAATGCTTTATGATCTATACCGGTGTCAACGGCACCATGAATGTATTACACAGCGAGCGCAGAGCCTCGGGTTGAAACATTATTCGATTTTAAAAGAGAATAACAGAACAAAAGTGAAAACAACAACAGTGTAGTGCTCCGTGTTGATGGGCTATCTGTGCCACTGTGAGCTGGATTACATTAATGCATATGCATTAGCAATTACACATAATCATGAGGTTTACAGTGCATGAGAGTGGAGGTAATGCGTTTCAGTAACTGATGGAGAAGGCTGATTATTAGACATCACAACATATTTTATTGGTTTCTGTCTCCAGAGAGAAGCATTAGCTGAGATTTAACAGGGGTCATTAGATATCAGAAGATGAAAAATTCACATTCACATTTCCATGATGTAAACGAATACATTTGGAAACGTGCAGAGCCCAAAAATATGTCTTTCCAAATCTGTATGCATTTCTTTCTTCTGCACTAGATAGATGGATGGATGAGAGAGAGAGAGAGAGAGAGATAGATAGAGAGAGAGAGAGAGATCTAGATAGATAGATAGATAGATAGATAGATAGATAGATAGATAGATAGATAGATAGATAGATAGATAGATAGATAGATAGAGAGAGAGAGAGAGAGAGAGAGATAGATAGATAGATAGAGAGAGAGATCTAGATAGAGATAGATAGACAGATAGATAGATAGATAGACAGATAGATAGATAGATAGAGATGGATAGATAGATAGATAGATAGACAGACAGATAGATAGATAGATAGATAGATAGATAGATAGATAGATAGATAGATAGATAGATAGATAGATAGATAGATAGATAGATAGATAGATAGATAGATAGATAGATAGATAGAGCGAGAGATCTAGATAGATAGATAGATAGATAGATAGATAGATAGATAGAGAGAGAGAGAGAGATCTAGATAGAGACAGATAGATAGATAGATAGATAGATAGATAGATAGATAGATAGATAGATATAGATAGATAGATAGATAGATAGATAGATAGATAGATAGATAGATAGATAGATAGATAGATAGATTTCATTTCTCTGTTAACTGGTTCTAAACTAAACAATGTTCTCAAAACATTTTTGCAGAAACGTTTTAGTTGAACATTCAGCTATCATGTTTTAAATGTTACAATTGTTTTAGAATTTTCAAAGAACTTTCAAAATGAACATTCTCATAATGTTTGTTAATCAAACTGAATATTACCTTGACCTAAAAACTGCTCCGAGAGCATTCAGAACTTAATGGGAATATTAGCTAAATGTTTTTATAACACATTTATATATATATATATGAATTATTTTATATTGGAACCAAAACTGAATGGTTACCAACATTCTTCGAAATATCTTTTTATGTTCAACTGAACAAAGAAAGTCATATAAGTTTGTAATGACATGAAGTAAATAATGACAGAATAATCTTTCAGAGTTGAACCAAAAATTAAACCGTAGTCATTTGCTTTTGTATACAAACTGATTAGTTTTTAGTTTAACCCTTTAAGACTAAAGTAACATTGATATTTTGCTTTCCAGATATTTCTGAACGCTTGTTTTTTCTATGTGGGAACAAGTTTAGATTGAAGTCTCTGACAGTTCTTCAAAAGTACAACAAATGCCACTGAAGTTCTCAGACCTTGACCTCTGAGTTGAGCTTCATCTGCAGTGATTCTGGACGTGTTCCCGCTCGATTAGAGACACCAGCGGGGTTTCTCAGGGCGGGACCGACTCTGTCATCTGGTATGTGTTTTGCTCATTCATCACGTCTGAAGCGAGCTGCTCCACCCACCCTACAAATGTGAGGAGTTTAGCGTTCTGTGGTGTCTGTGAAAGATGAACTCCTTCCCCCCCCACCTCATTAGTTAAGTGCTTTATGAGCTGCTTCATTGTGACTGCTTTCCTCTAATTTACTGAAGATGGTTTTAGTAATAGATCTAGACTTTCAGAACTAAATAAAAAAAATTAGGAAGGATGAAAGTGGCTTAAATAATGAAAAGTAAAACCAAGTGAATGATATATGAACAAACCCCTCAATAAAAACCTTAATAGAACTGCTAAGTGTGGTATTTGTAAGTGCTTCTGAAGTGGAGAATGACAACTCATTTTGAGAAAATTATCTTTGAAGTTATAGATTGTATTAATATCCTTAACAATCCTTAGCAATATCAAAAATTAAGTTTTGATTATATTTACGGTAAAAATCATTCATTTTGACCCGATACAATGTATTGTTGGCTATTGCTACAAATATACCTGTGCTGTTTATGACTGCTTCTGTGCTCCAGGGACACATAAGAGACGAAGTGTTTAAAACATACGAGCACAGTTCAGCTGAAGGATAACGTTTACACTCTTTAACTTTATCTTTATGGTGTTCTGCTCCGCGGTCCCGAACTGACTCAAATGATTTAGGCTACAAAAGTGCCGAACACTAGTCTTGACTGAAAAACTTTAATACAGTTTCTTTAATAGGAATCAATCTATATAGTGTTTTATTTTTATATTTGTTCATGCAGTTTCTTGAATTCTCTGCTAAATACACCTATTGTACCTGAAACTAAAACACGGTTTATTTTATTTGTATATTATGTGTATTTGTAATGTGTGTCTTTGTTCTCATTTTTTAATAACAAAGATAAAATAATGACAAAGATTTGTATCTTCTCCAACTTTTACCTAAATATGTGCCACCCAATATGGATTATTTTATTTTATAATTGAATTTATTTATTGTATAACCACAGTTTTACTCCAGTTATCATGGTTAAACTATGGTTAGTGCAGCAAATGGTTAATCTGTGATTACCGTGGTTTAACTATAGTAAGCATGTGTTTTCCATCTTAAGAGGATGAATACAGAGATGCAGTTTTCACTGCTTTAGTAGGAACAGAACTGCTGATAGTTTCCATGTACTGAACTTGTCTGGATCAACTCTGAATAAAGAAAAGCCAGAAAAGTTTAGAGCCAGAAGTGATATTTTCCTATATTCTCTTTTGAGTTGTCCAATCCAAAGAAAACATCTTTAAAACAGAAAGAAAAGATTGGATCAACATTTAAAAAAAATCTGACCTGTCTCTGTGTGGGCACAAAACAAGTGAATGAATCTTCAATGTGTGGCTTATCATTACGTCCATAGGCTTTTGGTGAAATATGGATGAACTCATTAATCTGTTGTTTAATCTCTTCATATGTAAGAACTATAGTTTGCAAAGTCAGTCATCGTTTGTTATGATGTAGAATTTAGTAGAGACGCTCTGACATGATCCGACTAATATCAGACACTATTATAATCAATTTTAATCAAACAATTAAATGTCTATTGTCTGCTGTTATGTTCCCACCGAAGCCAAACTCAAACCTACACCCTTGCATTAAAGCATGAGCAGAACTGTGTATTCTGATTTGTTTGCAGAATTATCAAATATGATATCAGCTGGATATTCTCGGTTTATGATGAGTATAAACAGTCAAGCGTCTACATGAGACTGTCAGCGGTGGAAATCTCTCTGTGTGTCGCTCGTGTAACTTCGATTATCCTGAAACAACGTCAATCGATATTTCATCAGTTTTTCTGCAGCTTTGAGGTTGACTCGAACCCTCGGGAAAGCGCAGACAATCTGATATCATTATCTGCTCCACAAGACGAAGACGTTTCATCTGTTTCTGTCTGCTGTTGAAGAAATGAACTGTATGTAGAACAGCATCAGAACAGCTCTCTGCACATTTCTGCTCCCCAAACACACAGAGACGCAGGACTGTGTTAATGAATCATAATTCAGCTTTCAGACACTCGAGGGGGTATGCTTTCACTAAAAACAGAAGAGTCATATCTTAAGATACGGGTCAGAAAGAAAGCATGACACTCAGAAAGATATCGTTGAATTAATAGGCCAATAAATTAATGAGAAATATAAATCATATTTGATGAGGATCATTGAGGGACTGTCAAACCAGCATGTTGTATTTATTACATATTACAATCATATTTTAACAGCTTTAATAAAAAATTATATTAAAATATATTTTTTAAATTTCTAATTTATATTCATATTTCAGTGCCCTTATGTTTATTACAAATATGTGTTATTACATTTAAATAATTGTTTGTTTTTTATCCATATTGTAGTGACGCAGGTGTTCTATTACTTAATTAATTGTAATCTCATAATATTTTATTCATATATTAATAAACAATTTAACAGCAAATTAATTTATTTTTAAATGTAACTTATTTTAATGATATTTTTGTAATATTTGTAGTGACTTAGGCATCGTAATATATTCTGGACCCTAATATTATAACCTTTTATTCATATTTTAATAAATGTAATTAAATAATATTTAATAGCATACAGTATGTTTTAAATATTTGTTTAAATGTAAACAATCTTTTATGGGTTTTACAGTTTTGTTACTCAAGTTATATTATATTATAGTGAATGTATTTTAATAAAATAATATCGAATAATGTTCATAATATTAATATGTATATATATATATATATATTAATACAATTATTGTATTAATATTTATGCAGGGGTGTGCTGTGACAGAGGACAAGCAATTAAGACAATAGAAGGATGTTATTTTATTTAAAAACATTTGTATACATTCAAATTATTTTTTATTTCTACACACTTTTTTTTTTTTTTTTTGCATCAAGTGTCTGTATGGAGATGATGGATAGAGATCATAATTTAACGTCACGAGTCTTCTTCATTCTAATCCAGTTAGTTCTGCGTGTGTTTGCTTCAGGAGTTCACGCGTTCACGTTCTCCACTTTTATAAACAGGAGGAGAAGTACATGTCTGTCTAACAATGACCTGCGTCTCCCAGCCAGAGATTCAATTACCATCACTGGACAACTGTCAACACACGACGATTATGGGGAATCACAGGCGGTCATTTTCTCTAATGTAATGTTAATACATCACCTTTATCAAAACCTTCTTAATGTTAATATCTGTTTGTGCATGTTTCAAAATATCACTGACGGATTTTATAGATCTTGCTTTTCAATCTTAGACTGCAGACACGGTGTGCAAAATAAGTTTATTAAGACTTCATATTTCATGTTATGATTAATGTGACAAATATCAGCACAAACGCAGAATCACATGCCTCCATTATTCATGTGTTGTTGTTGTACGAGTGAAATTGGTGCAACAGCAGAGAGAAAGATCCAAAACACACTGAGCTGCCGATTTTACACATCATAGGCGACCTAATGACACAAAAACTGCTACTAAAGGTAGGCAGCAACATTATTCTGTCTTCTAAAATACCTTGATTTGTTTCAATCAGGAACACTGTAGACAAAGAATCCCAGAATGCATTGCGATGAACATGTGAGGTTAAACTGACAGTGCTGTGTTCACTTATTATCATATGCATGACTTGATGTAATATAGACGCCCATATCCTGACATGCACATTAAATAATGTAATCAGGTCAAGCATATCTCATCAAAACATTGTTAAAAATACATGTGAAAGCTTTTTTTCAGGACACTCGTGACTCTATTCCAACTAACAATAAAATGCTCTAAGAACATTTAGCTAACGTTTCCATTAAGATGTGACGGTTTTTTGAACATTCAAAATGTTTTATTTAGTTTTCTGGGTTATTTGAACATTGAGGGAACATCACATTTGATAGAAATAAAGATTTTAAGTATAATAATGTTTTGAAGAATATTACCTAAGACAATATAACTATTATTATTATCTTACCATTATTATTATCTTACCAACTATATCAATGTTTTAGTGACTTGGTTGTGCTTTTTATTACAAATATTTTATGTTAAATAAATTATTGTTCATGTTTTTTTACCAATATTTTTAGTGACTTTATGTATTCTAGACTGCAATAGTGTAATATTTTTTTTATATAAAAAATAATATTTCATTTGTATTTAATTTATTTAAATTCATTATTTAATGTATTTATGCATTTATTAAAAAAACATTTTTCATTAAATATATTTTTTGTTACTCAAGTGTCCTAAACATGTTAGATTATAATAATTGTATTACATTTATTTTAGAGAAACAAAGGCAGTGTTGTGACAAACTCAGAATTATGAGATATAAATGCTCAATATGGATGGATGGAGGGATGGAGGGAGGGAGGGATGAGATAGACGAGATGGATGGATGGATGGATGGATGGATGAGATAGACGAGATGGATGGATGGATGGATGGAGAGAGAGAGAGAGAGATGGATGGATGGATGGATGGATGAGATAGACGAGATGGATGGATGGATGGATGGATGGATGGAGGGAGGGAGGGATGAGATAGGCAGAGATGGATGGATGGATGGATGGATGGATGAGATAGGACGAGATGGATGGATGGATGGATGGAGAGAGAGAGAGAGAGATGGATGGATGGATGGATGGATGGATGGATGGATGGATGGATGGATGGATGGATGGATGAGATAGACAGATGGATGGATGGATGGATGGATGGATGGATGGATGGATGGATGGATGGATGGATGGATGGATGGATGGATGAGATAGACAGATGGATGGATGGATGGATGGATGGAGAGAGAGATGGATGGATGGATGGAGAGAGAGAGATGGATGGATGGATGGATGGATGGATGGATGAGATGAGCGAGAGGGATGGATGGATGGATGGATGGAGAGAGAGATGGATGGATGGATGGAGAGAGAGAGGTGGATGGAGAGAGAGATAGATAGATAGATAGATAGACGGATAGATGGATGGATGGATGGATGGATGGATGGATGGATGGATGGATGGACGGACGGACGGACGGACGGACGGACGGACGGATGGATAGATGGATAGATAGATAGATAGATAGATAGATGGATGTCAGATATGTAAGATATAAATTCTAAATTGCAAGAAAAAGACAGAAATGTGAGTTTTTATGCTGTTGTGGAAATAGGGAAAAAACAGAATTGTAAAATGTAGACTTAGATTTCTGAGGAAAAAAATCTGAATTGCAAGAAAGGAGGTCATAATTCTGGGTTTATATCATGCAATTGTGACTTTTCTCAAAAAGTTCATATCTTGCAGTTCTGAATTGCAGAAGTCAGAGTTGTGAGAAAGCCTTGAACTTCTGTTGTTCAGTTAGATATCTGTCTATCTTCCTCATTACCTCACCTAACTGGATGAAACAAGCTTCTAAATATGAAGTTATCATAACTGACATGTTAATATAGATGGATGTGTTGATGCATTCATCAGCATCAGAGCGCTGTAATAAACACAGTCACTGTGTTTAGACTGTGCCTTAAGAACTAGTTTGACCAACTAGCAGTTAACCAGGTGGTAACCTGTCTTACTCTTCAGATTCAGTTTACTTTCTCATATAACTGACTGTAAAAAGACTGGTCTTGAAGATGTAAAGCAGTTTATGGAACCGGCGGCAGAAGTTTGGTTTCAGCAGAGTAAAAGTGTTTTGTGATTTCTCTTATTTGACAAGATCAAGGAAATTGAATTTGTTATTATATGGCAGCTTTAATCTTTCAAGTTTTCTTCAGACTCTAATCCTGCTTATTACCAGAGCGTACGGTGGTAAATAAGAGGCCGTGCTAGACAGTTTAGCACAAATTAGGAAAAGATCCCGTCCCAGAATGAAGCAGTGCTCTGTCAGAGTTTGTTGTGGAAGCTGTTTTCTAACATCTTATTTACCTCATCATTTAGCGCACACAAAATGTGCTTGATCAGATTGCTCTGTCGAAGCGCTCCTCACAGCAGCAGTCACAGATGTTTTTGAGAAAGTTCATTTTACATGAGTAATGAGACGGCTGGCCCGATGTGAGCTGCTCACCAATGTTTGGGTTTCTCACGTGACCAGAATTAAAGTGATTTATCTACCTTAGTTTAACGTAAGATCCGGCACAGTCATACGTTTTTAAGACATGTACAAAGTAGTAGTTTTTTAGTTATAAAAACATAAGTCCATTTTATAATTTTCCAAATATTATGGGAATGTTAAAAAATGTTAGAAGAATGTCCAATGAATAAACGTTTTATGCTAACATTTAGAAAACAATATTAAAGACCAGATAACTTTGAATGAACGCTCAGTTAACATTACTGAACTCATTTCTGTTCATAAAGTTGAGTGAACATCAGCAGAACATAGTTTTATATATATATTATTTAATTAAAGAATGATATTTGGAAAGAGCAGTCAGAACTCCTTAAGAAGGATTTCACGAACTTGAAACACTTCAAACACTTGGAGTTCAGTCGTTCATCAGCGAACCACTTCCAGCAAGGGGAACAAACGTGTTTTTATGGCTGCTTGGGCTGAATGCATGGCTACAAAGATCCTGCGGTATAAAAGGTCTCACAGTCAACTTCATCGAAAACTTCAATATTTTTGGGGGCCATAGGCAACTGTTTAAACTGGATGGCCTCCAAACAAACAAACTTGGTGCAAGAGTGCTAAAGGACAATATCTACTTCTCCCTCCGTCATCCTTCAGTGATGTGTGCCAATCCACTCGGCCTGAATGGCACACACACACCTGGACAGAGTATGAGTGACCACAGGACTTGCCCACAAGGACACTGATAACACCACGCAGCCAAAACAAGCACTGCTCATGGACAACCCGACTGACCCCTGCCCACAGAGCTCATCACATGCAGACTGTGACGTGTTACAACAGCTCCAAGACTCAAAACCCAAGGACGAAGTTCTGGAAAACAGCCAGGGAAGCAAGGACAGCACTTCACAGCCACCGGAAACACCAGAACCAGAGCCAGAGCCATGCTCATCAGACACATTATCTCTCTCTCCAACATCTCCACTTCTAAGCTTCTCACAGAAAATGGAGGAACTGGTGTAGGCTGGGACTAAACTCTCCAACTCCTTCGCTGCAAGCCCCCAGATATCAACTAAAAACGGCAAGTGTCATTTGGTCAGTATTTGTCTTTTGAATACCTAGGTATTGTGCTCCACACAGTCTGTTTATCATTATGTACAGGCCTCCAAAATACTCTCCAGCCTTTGTTGAAGAGTTCACAGAACTGTTATCAATAATTTCCTCAGAGTTTGACTGTTTTACTATTGCAGGAGATTTTAATATTCACATAGATAATGCAGAAATCAAAACTACAAAATAAATTATAACTGTTTTAAACTCTTTTGACCTGACTCAGCATGTGCATGGACCCACACACAACCGTGGACACACTCTAGATTTACTCATCAGTGGAGGTCTAAACATTTCATTCACTGTTATTAAGGATGTAGCATTATCTGATCACTTCTGTAGTTTCTTTGATATATTGATCTCTGTCACCACTGAATCTAGATCTGTCTCTGTCAGAAAGAGATGCATTAACGAGAACACTAGTGCGCTATTTATGAAAGCTATATCTTTAACACCAAGCATTTCTGCAGACACTGTTGATCTTCTTCTGGATTCATTTAACTCAAAAATTTAGAATATTATTGATGATATTTCCCCCGTGAAAGTCTGCAAGAAGAATGACAGACAAAAATCATGTTTGAGAACACCAACAGCAGTTCGGAGTATGAAAAGAAAGTGCAAAAAAGCTGAGCGGATGTGGCGGAAGACGAAACTCGAAATATAGAAATATAGAAACTCACTGTAGCACCTAGAGAGACAGCCTTCATGCTTTCAATGTAGAACTAGCCACAGCTAGACAGACATTCTTCTCAAACCTTATAAACAGTCACTTAAACAACACTCACACTCTTTTTGCTACTGTTGAGAGACTGACAAACCCCCCAAGTCAGATTCCCAGTGAAATGCTCTCCGAGTGCAAATGCAACGAGTTCGCTTCCTTCTTTTCTGAGAAGATCAATAATATCAGAAAGGAGATTTGCACATCTTCTAGTTATGCAGAGGTCACAAGGATTCGACCGCAATTTAAAAAAGACGTGACTATGTCTGTTTTTGAAGAAATTGATAACAACATTTTGGAAGAAATAGTAAAGCACCTTAAATCGTCAACCTGCTCTCTTGATACACTTCCCACATCTTTTTCAAAGGTGTGCTTAACTGTTTAGAAGCAGATCTCTTCAGGGACTTTTCCAAACTCCCTGAAAACTGCAGTTGTTAAGCCCCTTCTGAAACAGCGCAATCTTGATAACACAATGTTGAGTAACTATAGACCAATATCAATTCTTTCATAGGTAAGATTATTGAAAAGGTAGTTTTTAATCAGCTGAACATCTACTTAAACTCAAATGGATACCTGGATAATTTTCAATCTTACTTCTGAGCGGATCACAGCACAGAGACAGTGCTTATTAAGATAATAAATGATATTGACTTTAATTCTGATTCTGGCAAAATATCAGTGCTGGTACTACTAGATCTTAGTGCTGTGTTTAACACTGTTGATCATAACATACTTCTACAGAGACTGAAAAACTGAGTCGGGCTTTCTGGGATGGTACTCAAATGGTTCAGGTCATACTTAGAAGGGAGAGGTTATTATGGGAGTATAGAAGAGCATAAGTCTAAGTGGACGTCCATGACATACGGAGTCCCACAAGGCTCAATTCTTGCACTTCTCCTGTTTTGCCTGTATATCAAATAATAGTCAAATAATGAGAAAGAACCAAATCTATCACAGCTATACTGATGATACCCAGATTTACCCAGTCTTATCTCCAAATGACTATAGCCCCATTGACTCCCTCTGCCAATGCATTGATGAAATTAACAGTCGATGTGCCAGAACTTTCTTCAGAAAACTGAAGTCATTGGGTTTGGAAACAAAGATGAAGTTCTCAAGGTGAATGCATACCTTGACTCTAGGGGTCAAACAACTAAAAATATTGGGCTTGTTATGGAGATAAACCTTAGTTTTAGTAGTCATGTCAAAGCAGTAAATAAATCAGCATACTATCATCTCAAAACATTGCAAGAATTAGATGTTTTGTTTCCAGTCAAGACTTGGAGAAACTTGATCATGTCTTTATCACCAGCAGGGTGGATTATTATAATGATCTCCTTCCCAAGACCACCATTATACAGCTGCAGCTCATCCAGAGCACTGCTGCAGGATACTGACCAGAACCAGAACATCTGAGCATATCACACCAGTCCTCAGGTCCTTACACTGACTACCAGTCCTCAGGTCCTTACACTGTCTACCAGTCCTCAGGTCCTTACACTGACTACCAGTCCTCAGGTCCTTACACTGACTACCAGTCCTCAGGTCCTTACACTGACTACCAGTCCTCAGGTCCTTACAGTGTCTACTAGTCCTCAGGTCCTTACACTGTCTACCAGTCCTCAGGTCCTTACACTGACTACCAGTCCTCAGGTCCTTACACTGACTATCAGTCCTCAGATCCTTACACTGACTACCAGTCCTCAGGTCCTTACACTGTCTACCAGTCCTCAGGTCCTTACACTGTCTACCAGTCCTCAGGTCCTTACACTGTCTACCAGTCGGTCCTTACACTGACTACCAGTCCTCAGGTCCTTACACTGACCACCAGTCCTCAGGTCCTTACACTGACCACCAGTCCTCAGGTCCTTACACTGACCACCAGTCCTCAGGTCCTTACACTGACCACCAGTCCTCAGGTCCTTACACTGACCACCAGTCCTCAGGTCCTTACACTGACTACCAGTCCTCAGGTCCTTACACTGACTACCAGTCCTCAGGTCCTTACACTGACTACCAGTCCTCAGGTCCTTACACTGACTACCAGTCCTCAGGTCCTTACACTGTCTACCAGTCCTCAGGTCCTTACACTGTCTACCAGTCCTCAGGTCCTTACACTGACTACCAGTCCTCAGGTCCTTACACTGACCACCAGTCCTCAGGTCCTTACACTGTCTACCAGTCCTCAGGTCCTTACACTGTCTACCAGTCCTCAGGTCCTTACACTGACTACCAGTCCTCAGGTCCTTACACTGACCACCAGTCCTCAGGTCCTTACACTGGCCACCAGTCCTCAGGTCCTTACACTGGCTTACAGTCCTCAGGTCCTTACACTGACTACCAGTCCTCAGGTCCTTACACTGGCTTACAGTCATCGGGTCCTTACACTGGCTTACAGTCATCAGGTCCTTACACTGGCTTACAGTCCTCAGGTCCTTACACTGACTCCCAGTCCTCAGGTCCTTACACTGACCACCAGTCCTCAGGTCCTTACACTGACTACCAGTCCTCAGGTCCTTACACTGGCTTACAGTCATCGGGTCCTTACACTGGCTACCAGTCCTCAGGTCCTTACACTGACTACCAGTCCTCAGGTCCTTACACTGACTACCAGTCCTCAGGTCCTTACACTGGCTACCAGTCCTCAGGTCCTTACACTGACTACCAGTCCTCAGGTCCTTACACTGACTACCAGTCCTCAGGTCTTACACTGACTATCAGTCCTCAGGTCTTACACTGACTACCAGTCCTCAGGTCTTACACTGACTATCAGTCCTCAGGTCTTACACTGACTACCAGTCCTCAGGTCTTACACTGACTACCAGTCTTCAGGTCCTTACACTGGCTCCCAGTCCTCAGGTCCTTACACTGACTACCAGTCCTCAGGTCCTTACACCGGCTCCCAGTCCTCAGGTCCTTACACCGACTACCAGTCCTCAGGTCCTTACACTGGCTCCCAGTCCTCAGGTCCTTACACTGACTACCAGTCTTCAGGTCCTTACACTGGCTCCCAGTCCTCAGGTCCTTACACTGACTACCAGTCTTCAGGTCCTTACACTGGCTCCCAGTCCTCAGGTCCTTACACTGACTACCAGTCCTCAGGTCCTTACACTGGCTTACAGTCATCAGGTCCTTACACCGACTACCAGTCCTCAGGTCCTTACACTGACTACCAGTCTTCAGGTCCTTACACTGGCTTCAGTTACATCTAGGATTGATTTTAAAGTACTTTTACTCGTTTATAAATCACTCAATGGCCTAGAACCTACATCACTGAATATAAACAGTGAGTATAAACAAAAGCAGTGAGCAGATTTTGATGTTCTATTAACATAACATTGAGAGAACCTTGCCAGAAACGTTCTTTGTCAACTGGGCTTCCAGATATTTTAGCTGTACAAAATAAATCCGCTTTGCTGCTTGATATTGCAAGCTGGTATTTATCATATTATTTGAATTTCTCATTGTACTCAAACATGGATTTGTAGTGCTAATAGTTGTATGGGTTAATGAACAGGAAGTGTTTGGGAGGCTGGTGAAGGTACCTGTGTGGGTGAAGCCCTGACAGAGTATATCCACACACACACACACACACACACAGGTGCTGCGTCTCCATGGCAACGGGCTCCTGAGGATCATGCACGTGACACACACACACACTCACACTTACAAAACTCACAAATCACACACTCTCTCTAACTCACAGCATGAACGAGTCTCTAAGCCAAGAGACATGAACTCATCTCAGAGAGAGAGAGAGAGAGAGAGAGAGAGAGAGAGAGAGAGAGAGAGAGAGAGGAAGAGGGGTCACACTGACAGTTTTCTGCTGCGTAACAGGAAAGAAAGGGTTTATGGGTTCCTGCATGAGGATTTCATTAAATGATAGCCTAGAAAGCATTGACTGTCATTTACATGAAGACCTGCTGACAAACAGTGTAGTTGTAGTTTTTTTATAATATTTTGAATTGTATTTCATTTGTATAATTCCTGTTTTCGCAGTTTTTTGCAGGATTTATTTATATTTATTTTTTGCTCTTTTTTTAGCATAATTTTATTTAAATGCCTATATAGTTTTTTATAAAGTTTAATTTATTTAAGTACTTCAATTTAAAGTAAATAAAATCAAAAATGTTACCTTATCAACTAGCTAAAATTGAGATTTTTGATTTTCATAAGCTTTTTAATTATTTTAGTTTTTTATTAAATCTTTATTTATTCAATGTCAGTCATTGATTCAATTAATTTTATTTCCAGTGATGTTTTTAACAATAATAGCTGCTGAGAAATCAAAACCCCCAAAACGCTATAAAAACCAGCAAATCAGACCAAATCAAGCTACAATTAATTAATTATTTGATCTTATTCTAAGTCAATTTAGGCCATTTCATCTACCTCTTTGTGTTAGGAATTTCACCATTACTTGTGTTTTACAAAGAGCTGCTGAAGGGTGACGTGTTTTAATGGCAGAATAGATTTTTACAGCGGGTATGTTCATTTTTGGTTTTATAAATAAAATTAGCTTTTTTTTTTTTTTTTGAAGGGTTTTTAACAGCAGGATGTATTTATCTTCTGTCAGAGCAGTAAAACCCGAGCTGAGGCATCAGATGCTGTTATTCTGCAGTAATTGTGTGAGCAGAATACAGGTCTTTGCTCTGAACCTTTTATCTCAGGCGGTACGGCCGGTCAGATAACTTCCTCCGGCGCTGCAGTTCTGGGTCACTTCTGTCTCCTCGTGTGATTCACTTTGAGAAAATGACAGCGCCGGACCGACCGCCTCCTTCCCCAAACACATCCCAATTTAGCTCTGCTCTTTTGAACTCAGCACCACACAACGGTGTGTCATCTCTTATTCTGTTTGGGTCTGGAATGAAGCGATGCGAGACTTCAGCACTGAATTAACTGATATGCTCTTTTCTAAGTGAAATATTAGGCATTATTCAATGCTGTTTTCACATGAAGTGCCATCCAATAGTTTATTTATTTAAATATATTTTCTGTGTTATTTTAGTAGTTTTGTTGTGGTTTTGTATTTTTTCTATATAATTTTTCTGATTTTCTGTATAATTTTTATTGTTTAAGTTTATTTAGTTTTAGTTATTTTCTTAAACTTAAACTAAGTGAAAATGATAAATGTGCCTTGCCAAGTAGCTGAAATAAATATTATTTTATTTAAGTTTTTTTATTGTATTTTTAGGTAATGATAAGGACTGCTGACAAGTCCCCAAAACTGACCCGTCTGACCAGGTTTGTTTGTTTGTTTCTTGCATGGTGACAAAGTTAATCAAATTATCTGGGTTTTGTTATTTTGTTATTTTAAAGAGTAAATGAAATAGTAGGCATTATACATATTTTTTTTTTTTTTACATGTATTTCATATGCCTTATTTTTGGGGGGAAATGATTATGCAGTATTTAAAAAGATGTATATTTAATATTTTCTGTTTTGTTTTAATTTTAGTTGAAAGTTTAATAATTTTGGCAATTATGATTATTTATTATTTTCAACTGTTTATTTTTATATATATATATTCTGCTTTCTTTTTCATTTTAGTCAAAGTTTTAATAATTTTAGAAATTAATAATATGATCATTTTGTGTTATAATTCAATTTTGTAAATAAATAAATAAATGAAATCCCAGTAAATGTAAATTCACATACTGCGCACAGTATGCATATTTGACTGTAGTATGTTAGCAGTATGTAATATGTAGTAGTATGTTAGTATATATTCTAAAATGTTCATGTCACCATCATACTTTACTGGATAAAATATTGAATACTTTAGTGAGAAGTCAGAAATAACGATGTAAATGATATCATTTAGTCTGAATCACAGTATTTGGCTGCGTTTGAAGGCAGGTGTTGTCATTTCTGTCTCCTGAAATAACTGCTTTCAAACATGTTGGGTTTGTAAAGTTACAGAGTTGAACAGGTTCATCGCAGCAGGAAGAAGAACACGGATCATAAAGAGCCTGACACGACGTGATCTGAATATTACAGAGATGAGGAATGACACACTTAACCACAGATTACTCAGGGACTCTGTCTCTAACTGTTCTACTTTAAGACACTTTGGGCAAAAGCATCTGCTCGATGATGCATTTCAATGAGTTATTGATTTAGAGATGAAGTTATTTGTCATCATCTTGTCACAAACATGGTTAACAGGGAAGCTTCTCAGAATATTCCGGCAAGGTTAGAAATAAATGTTCTTTCAGTAACATTAATAGAACGTTTGTTCAGAGTTATCTGATTTAAAAATATGAGTACAAATGTTATTTATTCATTGTTCATGTTTCTGAAACATGTTTGAAACATTATTACTTATGACTTAGCTAACAAACATGTGTTCTGAGAATGTTTTGCTAACAGTTAATACGTTCAAATCCAGTTTTTAAAGGGGTCATATAATGCCCATTTCCACAAGTTGATATTATTCATTAGGGTTTTAATGAAAAGTCAGTAACATCGTTTGGTTACAAATTTTCATTGGTAGTGTAAAAAACACCTTTTTAGCCTGTCCAAAACAGCTCTTTTCAGAGGAAGCCTTATTGTGTCATTCTCCTTTAAATGTTAATGAGCTCTGCTGACTCCGCCCCTCTCTGTTCTGTGAGGGATTGTTTACTTTAGCAGCATTCATCTGAAACTTGCTAATTAGCACATTATTAGGAAATGCGATTAGCAAAGATTCATTTAAAAAACCTTGTACTCACTTCTTCTGTAGGTGAAGACGGATCACGAATGATTTGCATGAACATAGACGCATTTAGGTAGATCGAGGGCACATTCCCTTCAAAACCAAACGTAACCCTCTTCAGCAGCTCAGATGACGGAGTAAATGACGACTGCTATGTTCATTATTACATCCAACAAAACACCTCAATCTCTTCAGAGTCGTTCTTCTCTACGTCTGCTCCGGCGGTGAAACGACTGATGACGGCTCACTCAGGACGGGTCTGAGGTAAGACACCAGTGCAGTCTGTGCTGAAACACTGCTGTCAATCACACTATTGTGGGCGGGGCCTCCGTCCGTGTGACGTCACACAGAGATCAGCTCGATTTGAGAAAGGGGTAAAGATTATAGTAGATACAAAAATAACACTGGGTGGATTTTTATCATTATAAGGTGGTTGTGTACACACACAGTCAACACTCATTTCAGTTCAAACAACTTGTAAAAGTGCATGTAGCATTATATGACCACTTTAAAATGTAAAATTCATTTTTCGGGTTATACAAATGTCAAGGCAACATTCCATTTTGTCGTTTTCCAAACGTTACTTTTGAACATTCTGAAAAAAGTAGCAACATTTAAAAAGTGTTACATGAACCTCCAACTATAACATTTCAGAAATAAATAAAAAACATTCCAAGAATGATGTATTATGTTTTTGTGCTAACATCTTGAGAACATTATTAAAGACTAGGGGCCGGATTCACGAAATCTTCTTAAGGAATAAGTTAAGACATTTTTTAACATAAATTCCTTCTTCAGAACATCTTTTTTTCTTAAAGATAAATACATTTTCTTGCTGAAAATCCACTGATAAACTCAATGAAAACGGCAGTTAAGAAGAATAGTTTTTCTAAGAACGTTTAGTGAATTCTGCCGCGGGTAACTTTGTAAAAACATTCTATTAACGTTACTGGAAGAGTGTTTGTTCATAACGTTGAGAGAACGTTCTGAGAATGTTTCAGAATGTTCAGAGAAAATTCAAAAGTAACATTTCCATAATGTTTGCAAAATGTTAAAACTGAACTCTAATATTCACATGACCAAGAAAAATGTTTTTGCTTTTAGTGAACATTCTGAAATTCAAAACATTCCAAGAACATAATTCGTTACTCATTTTGTGCATCACAAGTAAGCTTGGCTCAAACTGTAGGTTAAATTCGTCATACTTCATGGTTAAGCTTGGAGAAAACGGCTTTATTTGTTCAAACAGTATGAGTACAAAACAGTGCGATGTATGTAAACATGCAGTATTTGACCCAGTGTTTGTGTGCAGCACACATCTATTGTAGTTGTTTAGCTGGGACACATACTCATGTCTGAATCCTCTGAGTGTCTCCTTTGGTTTGATGCATGAGTGAGCGTTACTGAAGCTGCCGCGTCTCAAATCAGACACAATCAGGCTCCATTTCCATTAGGATGCTGTTTGTGGAGCGCTGCCAATGTAGACATTAGTCCGGGAGTCAGATCACTGCGGTTAGAGACGCAGCCATTATGTGTTCTGACCATGATCAAACATTCAGTCGTTCAGCAGCACAGGCTTTATACAGAAGAACTGTGCGTTCGGTCAAGGTTATGTGAAGGTCTGGCCTGGTAAAACTCAGACATGTCTCTGTGTAGTCGGTCTGAATGAGTGTGAAGGAGAAACACAGACACTAGTTAGGTTTAGAATCAGGTCAAAGCCTGTGTTTTTCTGACCTGGTGTCAGTGTAGCTCTGTATGTAATGATAAGACTTTTAAAAATGGGGCTGTTCTCAATTTGATCTGAGAAATGAGGGCACACAACTCCTTAAAATGTCTTTTGTCACGATCAAAGTCAGATAGTCTCTCTTTAACAGGGCTATAATATGCATTATAAGGCCAAATTGTGCAAACTACTTGACTTTTTGTCTTCATATTTCACTATTCACTGAAATATTAGTTTAAAAAATATTGTTTTTAATTTTATAATCTATTATTAATACAATTATTATTTATAAAAATTAATTCAAAATTATTAAAACAAATAAAACTATATAAATTGTATTTCTAAAATGCAGTCAAACTAAATATTAAGTACTATTACAAATATATTAATAATTATAATAATAAATATGCATTCATATTCATAGAAATTAATAATTATTTTATTTAAAATTAATAACAGTTACAATTTTGAAATATTAATATTGCAATTATATTATGCAATATTACAATTAAACATGATCAATTATAATATATAATATAACTGTAATGTTATTTACATGATTTATGTAATGTAATTCCTAGTTGAATCAGAGATATTATATTAAACTAAAACTAAACCATAAAATAATCTGTTATACTTGAAATAAAAGTAAGTGTTAACTGAAATTAAATACATTTAAAAGAATACAATTAAATAAAACTTATTTTTATCAACTTATCGGCTGTTTGCCAAAGCAACTTTTAGCCATTTAGCTTAACCTGTACTAAAAAATAATTAAAAAATACAATAAATAAGAACTATATAGACACAAAAACACACACACAACAGAATTACTCAAATTGAAAAAGACAAGAAATGTTACAGGAGCCATTTCTGCATATTAAGTATAAAATTAAGAATTAATATTGTGAACTAACTTAACTAACATTCAGTAAACTAAAAATGTCATTTGCAAATAATTATGCATTACGTAGCCTACAACAGTTTCTAGATATTTTACAATGTTTCTTTCTTTTTCTTATTGATTTAAATCCTTTCTTTGTTTTTAGTTTTGAACAATATGATTGTATTGAGAACAGGTTACGGGCTTGGTGTGTGTATTGAAGCGCTCACACTGAGGTTAATCCTGATGAGAATGAATACAGTGAATGTTTCTGCTGTGTGTGTGTGTGTGTGTGTGTGTGTGTGTGTGTGTGTGTGTGTGTGTGTGTGTGTGTGTGTGTGTGTGTGTGTCTGTGTGTGTGTGTGTGTGTGTGTGTGTGTGTGTGTGTGTGTGTGTGTGTGTGTGTGTGTGTGTCTCTGTGTGTGTGTGTGTGTGTGTGTGTGTGTGTGTCTGTCTGTCTGTGTCTGTGTCTGTGTCTGTGTGTGTGTGTGTGTGTGTGTGTGTGTCTGTGTGTGTGTGTGTGTGTGTGTGTGTGTGTGTGCGTGTGTGTGTGTGTGTGTGTGTGTGTGTGTGCGTGCGTGTGTGTGTGTGTGTGTGTGTCTGTGTGTGTGTGTGTGTGTGTGTGTGTGTGTGTGTGTGTGTGTGTGTGTGTGTGTGTGTATCTGTGTGTGTGTTTGATCTGTCTGCTGTAGAAGTACTCTGGCATCTGTTTGCCCGCTGCTGTCTGGGTCTGGCACGGCGGACGGATCAGAGCAGCCTGGCGGCAGGTAAACAAACACTTTTTGGCGGTTCATATTCACTGTCTCTCTTCTTGCTTCAGTTTCTTCCATTCTTCTTTCTTCTCCTCTGACAGTGGTTTTAAGACTCCACAATGATCACAAACAATGTCTCAAAGCCTGGTGAGCTTCCTACCGTCATTCAGGCCAGAAGTGTTTTCACTGATGGAAATGCATTGTGCAAATCAGGTAATGGTGGAAAACCCCTCAAAATGAGTGAAGAAAGCCGTTTGCAATTACCTCACATAGTCAGATACGCCTACCAGCGACTTCAAAACATTAGACCACCAGTGATTCAGTTCATCTGAACCCTCCTGGTTAAATGACAAAACTAGATACATACTGTGTCTGTGTGTGTGTGTGTGTGTGTGTGTGTGTGTGTGTGTGTGTGTGTGTGTGTGTGTGTGTGTGTGTGTGTGTGTATATATATAGCGTGCAATAGTGCTCTGAATCATTGCATTCTTTAATAAATAATGTGTTCCTGTGGCGTGCGTGGTGAGCATTATGTTGCGCAAAGTTGTGTTCAATGAACACATACTGATGCAAAGAACATTTTCTATTTATACATATATATATATATATATATATATAGCAAGCTGCAAGAATGCATAAATCATTGCATCATTTAATAAATATTCTACATAACAGAATAATGGAAGAAAAAATCCAACAGACTGCTAAAGCTTGCAAGAAATCCAGTACTTATTAAAACATGCAACATTAATTTGATGCTTGAATTTATAAGAATAATCCCCAAAAATGCAAATATGCTGAAATTGTCCTCACCCTCAGCATCTGAGATGTAGACGAGTTTGTTTCTTCATCAGATTTGAAGAAATGTGCATTGCATCAGTGTCTCAGCAATGGATGCTCTGCAGTGAATGGGTGCCGTCAGAATGAGAGTCCAAACAGCTGACTGATGCTATTTGTTTGAGCTTTTGTCTTCTCCAGATGATAACTGAGTGCTGTGGATTATTGTGATGTTTTTATCAGACTCTCATTCTGACGGCACCCATTCACTGCAGGGCATCCATTGCTGAGACACTGATGCAGTGACACATTTCTCCAAACCTGATGAAAACACAAACTCATCTTGATTATAATGCAGTCTAGTTTGGTAGCAGTGGAGCATATGAAGGGCTTTGGTTTGTAAATGTAGACATTAGATCTGTAGGTTTGAGACGTAACAAATGTCTTTTCCTGATCAGTACTAATGCTAATGTCTTATTAAGTCTGAGACGTTAGTTTCTGTCCTCCGTTGTTCTGCTGCTAATGACCGGTTACATTAACACGAGAATAGAAGAGCTGATAAATTCTTCACTGAAATCAATGTCTTCACATACAGAATCCCTGCGTGTTCTGCTCTAGAAACCCGACCGGGTCAGAGTTCAGCGCCAGCAAATCAAACAGAGATCTGGAGAACAGAGGCCGGCGAATCGCTCGAGGAGACAGAGCACAGACTCAGCAGTTAGAGCCGTGACCTCGCAGGTCACCGGAAGGTTCCTGTGCTGATTACTGGAATGTCATTCAGTGTCAGTCATTAAGTCTAATCAATGATCTGTGTCCGACGTACCTAATTACCCTCCACACCCCCGATGATCCTCCGCTTTGCTGCACTGCGGTCCAATTACATTCACAGCAGCACTGACTTTTATTGGAGCTTCAACTAAACTGTACTTAAAAACACAGCTTGTTCATTTATAAGTGCAATATCTATTAAACAGAAAAATAGACTGTTTTTGAGATGCATGCAACCATTTCAATTACAGCATCTGATGAAGGATGCATGATCAAAACATTTCAATTCATCTTTTTATTTCAAGTTACAGTAGTGTTAAAAAATTATTCCATTATAAAATAAATCAGTAATTAATGAGCACTCTTAATTGTGTGTGTGTGTGTGTGTGTGTGTGTGTGTGTGTGTGTGTGTGTGTGTGTGTGTGTGTGTGTGTGTGTGTGTGTGTGTGTGTGTGTGTGTGTGTGTGTGTGTGTGTGTAATCTGTGTGTGTTTGTGTGTGTTAAATGTGTGTGTGTTCTTCAATGGCAGTGTTTGTGTGTGTGTGTTGTGTGTGTGTTGTGTGTGGTAATTTAGAAAATTACATAAAATATTATTTGATATTAAATAAATGTTAATTGAAATAAAATATATAAAAACGAAAACTTATTTTAGTTATAAATTTCAGTCTAACTAAATATTTATTAAATATAATAATACTAATTAATGTTAAAAAAGATTAATGAAAATTTAAATATTTAAATATTAATTTGATAATCAAATAAAACTATAATAGTATATATTAATTACATGATTCATGTACTGTAACTCCTAGTCAGGGTTATTATAGTAACCAAATAGTAAATAATAAAAAAAAAGGATTACTTGAAATAAAACAAGTGTTATTATAAAATATATAACACTTATAAAATAAACATATTTTATTTGTACATTTCAGTCCAACTAAATATTAAGTATTATTAAATATATTAATAACACTTGTAATAATAATAAATTACATTCATATTAATTTCAATTACAATATTAAACCATTAATTTGTTTAATAATTAATTTAAAATTTTATTAAATGAAAAATGAAATACAATTATATAATTTATGATATTTAAATGTTTCATGTAATGTAATTCCTATTGAATCAGGGTTATTATAGTTATACTAAATCAACAACCACAAAAAATATTACTTATATAGCCTACTTAAATATACGTTAAAAAGGTTTTATTTTAAATAATTAAAAAATTAAGAATTATAAAAATCATATCATATATATCTGTAAACTAAATTTTAGCCTAAGTATTATTAGACAAAATGAATCTGAAATCTAAATATTGAAAATAAACTTTAATTTCTAATATATATGTACAGAGATTGGTGTTTGATTGAATTTCTGTGATTATTAAAGGTACACTAACACTAAATGAATCGCTGAAGGTTATGAAATCGCTGTAGGCGTATATGACTCTATTAGATCATGTCATATTGCGTTCTGCACTAATTGTAATTTTTCCAGCGTTGCCTGGTTTGCACATCAGTGAACGCCGTGATTCCTCCTGACTGAGTGTTTATGACAGGCTGTGCACGTGAAGCATCACACAGCATCTGTGCCGTTTACAGTCCGATGCAGGAGGATGACGTTCTGCGGAAGAGAATCATGTTTCCATTGACTAAAACACAAGCTCTGCTCTCTGCTCTCTCTCTGAATCGATCTGATTGTGTCTCTCTCCTCCTCGTTCACTCTGGGCTTTATGAAGGTCACCTGGGTCAGACGTGGAGCATCTGCTGTGCAGCAACAGCGTCTCCGTCTGGACCGGCGCAGATACTTCACAGGTGAGCGCTTTTCTGGGGTTACAGTACATTAATCTTGTTACTGTGTCTCTTGACTGGTCTGATAGTCATTTTATATTCATTTCTATACTTTACTTTACTTTTAGTCATTTAGCAGACGCTTTTATCCAAAGCGACTTACAAAAAGAAAAAGTAACTAAAGTTAAAACTATAAATATTATATATACACATTTAAGAAGATAAAGAAATTAAATAAAAATGACAAATGCTTACAACAACATTTCAAGAATAAAGCTAAAAATCTCGAAATATTAAATCAAGAAAAGGTATGAGTATAAAAATGATTCTAACACGACACTAAAGGCCTAAGTATACTTCTTTTTTACATTGTATGAATTGGTAATAAAAACTAAAACAGAAGTGAAACAAGTCGTAGGAAAGAGGAGAAACAAAAAGCGATACTTGTACCAAAGTCACATTTATTTTCTTCATTTGCTCATGTATCCTTTTGTTGGGTAAGGCATGAATATAAGTAACTATATTATCTTTTTTTTTTTTTTGGACAAGCATGAATATAAGTAACTCTAACCAGAAAAAAAAATAATAATTTAAACATGAATATATGTAACACTAAGCCCAGAAACATATACTCAAATTGTGTTTTTTTTGTTTGTTTGTTTGTTTGTTTGTTTGTTTTTGGGACAAAACATGAATATATGTAACTCTAAGCCCAGAAACATGTACTAGCAGTTCTGACTGAAAAGTAAATCCTACACCACATTTCTTTAAGCTATAAAAAATACAAATCACTAACACTTTAATAATAAAACAACAACCATTAGTTTTTTGTTTTTTTTCAACGAAATAAAATATGCTATATAATGCCAAAAATATAGTTTTCCTCAAATGGTCTAACAAAATTTTTTCTGATTTTATGTTCATTTCTGTACCAAGAAAGTTATTCACGTTTTCTTTTTCTTAATTTAATATATTAATGTATATGCAAGTGACTCTAATATAGATGAGCAAGTTCCACCCTTGAAATAATATCATGGTACTACTTTGTTACATATGCAACAAACATAAAAAGCATGATAGTGTCATAATACATAACCAAATATACATACCAGTAAATATACATACACATACCAGTACAAATATACATACCAGTAAATATACATATACATACCAGTACAAATATACATACCAGTAAATATACATACCAGTATTTATAGCTGTATTAGTAAAAGCTGCATTATTCCTCTGTGGCCAGAAGAACTGGAGGAGCATCAGCATGACACTTCAACAAAGAACAATATCACACTTTCGAGATTCAGCAGACAAATGAGTGATTTCTGGACGATTTCTGTCAGAATGATAACAGGTTCAGCAAACCATCCGATTATCAACTACAAACACAGAAAACACTGACAACAGCCGTTTACAAATCTGTCAAACTCCACTGTTCGGAAACGGCTAATGGTTTGTGAACTCTCCATAAAGACAGGGATGGATGGAGGGAGGGAGGGAGGAGGGATGGATGAATGGATGGAGAGAGGATGAAGGGATGGAGGGATGGATGGATGGATGGATGGAGGGATGGATGGATGGAGAGAGGGAGGAGGGATGGATGGATGGATGGATGAAGGGATGGAGGGAGGGAGGGATGGATGGATGAAGGGAGGGAGGGAGGGAGGGATGGATGGATGGATGGATGGATGGATGAGAGGGAGGAGGGATGGATGGATGAAGGGAGGGAGGGAGGGAGGGTTGGATGGATGGATGATGGATGAATGGATGGAGAGAGAGGGAGGATGGATGGAGAGAGAGGGAGGAGGGAGGGAGGGAGGGATGAATGAAATAATGAATGAATGAATGAATGAATGGAGGAGGGAAGGATGGATGGATGAATGAATGGAGGGGAGGGAAGGATGGATGGATGAATGAATGAATGAATGAATGAATGAATGAATGGAGGGAGGAGGAGGGATGAATGAAAGAAATTAATGAATGGAGGGAGGGATGGATGAATGAATGAATGAATGGAGGGAGGAGGGAGGGAGGGAAGGATGGATGAATGAATGAATGAATGAATGGAGGGAGGGAGGAATGAATGAATGAATGAATGAATGGAGGGAGGGAGGATGGATGAATGAAGGGAGGGAGGAGGGAGGGAGGGAGGAGGGATGGATGGATGGATGGATGGATGGATGGATGAATGAATGAATGAATGAATGAATGAATGAATGAATGAATGAATGAATGAATGGAGGGAGGGAGGGAGGGAGGGAGGGAGGGAGGGAGGGTGGAGGGAGGGTGGGATGGATGAAAAAGAAATGCGGAAGAGCACAGAAATAAAAGTCCACTAATAGCTACTTCTTGTATTTTGACGTTGTATATTTTGAGCCATTCTGACAACAATATGCAGTAAGTCTTTTAAAATTTGATTAGTTAATTAAATAATATACAATAAAAACCGTTTGAAGAGACTCTTGGCCCAGGTATTAGTAGCTGTAGTATTTTAGGTTATGAATAATAAAAATACACCCTAATAAAAATAGAAGCAGCAATAATGATCAGCAAAAAAAAAGTTAAATAAAAATATATTTAAGAAAACGATATAATGATGACAGCAGCCACAAAATTATGAATAATTTAATAATTTAATAATAACAAAAATTGTATTACTATTTACTGTTAGTAAAATAATTATTATTAATATTAACATTTTAAGTTAAAACTACACTACAATATATGACTAAATATAATGTTTAGTGACAACATCTACAACAGAAATAATATCAGTTATTTTTGTTATAGCATTATTTATTTAAAAATAATGTATTATTATTATTATTATTAAGCTATAAACAGTAATATATGCCATAGTAAAAAATGAAAACAACTATTATTATTATTATTAATGCTATTATTATATTAATATTAATTATTATTATTGTTATTTTCAATTAAATAAAACTTACAAATAAATATCTGATTACATATGCTATAGTGACAACATCATCAACAAAATATAAATAATTTGTATTCTTATTTTATTATAATTTTAACCAATAAAAAATAAAAACACTATTATGTGAAGTATACTCTAGCGCCCCCTGCAGTACTGAGAGTTAATACACAAGCATGCACACTAATATGCACAAATGAACAAGTGCTGTACATGTGTAACATAGTTAAAGAGAGGGTGAAATGGTCATGTACAACTAAATGATGAGTTTTTTTCCTGTAAGGATGTTATTATCAGACCTAAAGGCAAAATGAAACAATAAAAAGACAGACATGCCATAAATCTTATTGAACAAACGAGATTGTTTCATCAAGATGAAACTCTGAGCAGATGGAAAGAGCTCAGAAAGGCATTTAATCAGCGCTTTAGCACCGAACAGCTGCTCCTGAAGAGCACGCTCTCTCTTTGAGGGTAAATGTGCTCTTACAGACTCCCAGAGCCACACGACTCTACACAGACTCACAGCAGAGACACACACAGCTCTACACAGACTCCCAGAGCCACACGACTCTACAGACTCACAGAGCCCACGACTCTACACAGACTCACAGCAGAGACACATACAACTCTACACAGACTCCCAGAGCCACACGACTCTACACAGACTCACAGCAGAGACACATACGACTCTACACAGACTCCCAGAGCCACACGACTCTACACAGACTCACAGCAGAGACACATACGACTCTACACAGACTCACAGCAGAGCCACACGACTCTACACAGACTCACAGCAGAGACACATACAACTCTACACAGACTCACAGCAGAGACACACACAGCTCTACACAGACTCACAGCAGAGACACACACAGCTCTACACAGACTCCCAGAGCCACACGACTCTACACAGACTCACAGCAGAGACACACACAGCTCTACACAGACTCACAGAGCCACACGACTCTACACAGACTCACAGCAGAGACACATACGACTCTACACAGACTCCCAGAGCCACACGACTCTACACAGACTCACAGCAGAGACACACACAGCTCTACACAGACTCCCAGAGCCACGACTCTACACAGACTCACAGAGCCACACGACTCTACACAGACTCACAGCAGAGACACATACAACTCTACACAGACTCCCAGAGCCACACGACTCTACACAGACTCACAGCAGAGACACATACGACTCTACACAGACTCCCAGAGCCACACGACTCTACACAGACTCACAGCAGAGACACATACGACTCTACACAGACTCCCAGAGCCACACGACTCTACACAAGACTCACAGCAGAGACACATACGACTCTACACAGACTCCCAGAGCCACACGACTCTACACAGACTCACAGCAGAGACACACGACTCTACACAGACTCCCAGAGCCACACCACAGACTCACAGCAGAGACACACATGACTCTACACAGACTCCCAGAGCCACACGACTCTACACAGACTCACAGCAGAGACACACACAGCTCTACACAGACTCACAGAGCCACACGACTCTACACAGACTCACAGCAGAGACACGACTCTACACAGACTCCCAGAGCCACACGACTCTACAGACTCCCAGAGCCACACACAGACTCACAGCAGAGACACATACAACTCTACACAGACTCCCAGAGCCACACGACTCTACACAGACTCACAGCAGAGACACATACAACTCTACACAGACTCCCAGAGACACATACGACTCTACACAGACTCCCAGAGCCACACGACTCTACACAGACTCCCAGAGCCACACGACTCTACACAGACTCCCAGAGCCACACGACTCTACACAGACTCCCAGAGCCACACGACTCTACACAGACTCACAGCAGAGACACATACGACTCTACACTGACTCCCAGAGCCACACGACTCTACACTGACTCCCAGAGCCACACGACTCTACACAGACTCCAAGAGACACACGACTCTACACAGACTCCCAGAGCCACACGACTCTACACAGACTCACGGCATATATGGTTGAATAGACATGAATAAAGTGTGCATAAGAAATGCATACATTCACTTTGATAAAACGAAATGTGCAGAAAGTGCAATGAAAGCATATTTAGCAAATAAATGTATAGTGTGCATTAAAAAAAGTCATGTGACAGTTTCTCAAAGTGATGATTCTGTTCTCTTGAACACATGGGACGGAAAACGCTGCTTTACTGACAAACTGTGTTTGTAGAATTTTGCATAAATGGAAATTGCAACTTGGATGGAACACACACACACACACACACACACACACACACACACACACACTCACACACACACACACACACACACACACACACACACACACACACACACACACACACACACAAGTGCACACTCACACACGACACACACACACACACACACACACACACACACACACACACACACACACACACACACACACACACACACACTCACTCACTCACTCACTCACTCACTCTCCTCCTCACTCACACACACACACATACACACACACACACACACACACACACACACAAGTGCGCGCGCACACACTCACACACACAGACACACACACAAGCGCGCGCTCACACACACACTCACACACACTCTCACACACACACACACACACACACACACACACACACACACACACACACACACACACACACACACATACACTGTGTCTTGTAAACTGTAAACTGCAAACTGTATGTGCTATTGCCCAACACCTACTCTACACCTAAACTTAGCCCTCACAGGAGACGGTGCATTTCTACTTTACCCCACAAAAAAACTTACTCTGTATGATTTATAAGCGTTTTGAATTACACTGAAAATCTCCTCATAAATCACCTCCTTGTAATACCTGCCATACCCATGTCATTATACAAATTTGTGTCCTCAAAAACATAAACAAACACACTCATGCTCATCTGAACCCCTCCCTCTCTTCCTCGTGTTTGGTCCAGCTGTGTGTGCAGTTGTTCTCAACATCTGTTCCCTTGGCAACGGCCCCAGCATCCTTCAGCTGTGAGGTCGCTGCACCTGCTGCTGGAGAACCTGTGGAGCGACGGCTGGGAATACAGCGCATCTCAATCATCCTCTGAACCGTCAGGGGTGCACTTCCAGTTAGCAGTCCCACAATGCCATGCCATGAGCTCAGATATGATACCCTTTTCAAGGCGTTTCAGACCACTTATATACAGTGCTGGCCAAAATGATAAGGACACTAGTATTTTCAGCAGCTAAACATGGTTTTAAGTCAGTTTGCTGTAGTGTGTTAGAAGGAAACAGAACTGTGTCTCGAGACGCTTCAAGAGACCTCTTGAGAAACTCTGCTCAAGTGCACCGAGGACAAAACCTGCTTTAAACACAAAGATGCTCACAACAAATGATGATTTCATTTAGTTAATTGACGTTCAGTGATAAATAAAATCTATTTATGACATTATTTTTGACAGCATCCTCATTTTACAGCATTTGTACAGAAGTGCCTAAATCTGTTAACAGCTCTGTATCTTTGCAGGAGTTTTCTTGAAGCGTCTCGAGACACAGTTCCTCTGGATCGAGTCTGTCTCTGTTTCTTCTGTTTCTTCTCCAGACAGACTGATGATGATCAGATCAGACGACAATCTCACTGGATTATTATGATTAATGGATAAATGAATGAACTGATATTTCCTCCTGACACACTCCAGCAAAAGACAGAAATAACTGACTTAAAAGCATTTTTATCTGCTGAAAATACTAGTGTTCGGATCATTTTGACCAGCACTGTAAATACTATATGAAATAATGATATTTATTATAAGCTATAAGCAATAAAAAATACACTATAAATATAATAAAAGCAAATAGAATGACAACAGTATTGTTATAAAAGCATATTTTTATAGCTTATAAAAAATAAAAATATATATAACTTAAAATAAAAAAACTTTTACATAAACTACATGTACTTATAAAAATTATTATTATTATTATTTAAATACACTGTATAAAAATAATTTAAAATATGCTGTATAATCACAACTATGATATTTGTTGTTGTTATAGCATATGTTTTCTTATTTCCTTATAATTATTCAGTATGGCTTATGTAAAAACCATAATAATAATAGTTATTATTATTATTAATGCATAATGGTTTGTTTTTGTAGCTCGTTTTTGTCGTTGTTGTTAAGCTATGAATGATCTCGTCTAAAATGTAGAGGTGATCGTGCTTTCTCTGTTTATTAGATCTTCTCCAACTATAGGTGTTTTTCAGAGTGCGCTAAACTCATTTGTTTTCTTTAGCCTTTGATAATGTTTTTTAGCTGTGTATGTTACTTTTGTTACTATGTTTTTTTTTAAATATATAAAAAAATGTAATTAGTTTTTATTTTATTAATATTCGTATTTTATTTGATCCTTCTCTGTACAGCACTTTGGTTCCAGTCATGGTGTTGAAAGTGCTTTATAAGTAAAGGTTGAGAGTTGAGTTGAACTAACATAACCTGCATGGACATCACAGAGCGCTGGCTTCTGGAAACTCATCAGGATCCCATCGAGAGAGAGAGATGAACACGTAATCCACTCACCAGCTCTGGGAAATGATCCCGGGAAGTGTTTAAGAACAATACCTGATACACAATATCTCACAGCATGATATTTCATTCCCAGAACGCCACAGGAGGAGCTTCACGAGACAGCTCGTCAGTGTCTGTCTTCAGCGGAGCGTCATGCATAACATCATATATATAGTGTATACGGTATGAATACTGAGCACTATATGCACAATTACCAGGTGACCATATATATATACAATACTGAAACCCACAATACAACATGATTAGCTTTCATGCTATTTCAGCCTGCGTATATAAAGATAATAAGAAATAATACAGTGACTTAAAATGATTATTATTATTACTATTAGTGGTAGTAGTATGCCTAGTAGTAGTATTTATATATTTTTCTAAGTTAAAAAATATGTGTAATATGCTGATTAAAAATAAAAAGTAATCAAATTAAATATTTTATAATTTATTTTATGAAGCTCTAAATAATACATTATTATTAGTATTATAAGCTAAAATATGCCAAATCAAAATAATAATACAAAATAAAATAATAATTGTTGTTATTAATTAATTCATTGGTTATTATTATTGTTGTTATTTAAGCTAAAAAAATGCTAAATTAATAAAACAATGATATTCTTGTAAAGTATTATTATTATTAATAATTATACCATATTTTTATAGCTTGTACAAATAAGAATAGTATTTGACTTGACAAATTAAAGACTATGATTAAATTAAATATTTGATAGGACTGCAAACATTTTATAATTTTCCACAAAATTGAATTAAAATGCAAACAATTTTTATTTCCATAAATAATGACCAACCTTTGAGGTTGAGATTCGTTCATCATGCTGGAAATGGGGGTGCATTGCATTGTGGGATACAATATTTTGCACAGTGTGCTCTAATTGCATGCAGTACATTTTGTCAAACTGTCCACAGTATACTAAATATTGCAGAAATACTATGGGACTTTGCTATTCTGGATACAGCCTTGCTGTTGCATATAATGCATACTGTGTCTTCAGCACAGTATTAATTAGTAAGCTAGTGTTTTATTGTGTATTTTAAACACTGAACAACAATATCCTGCAAAGCATGTATTACTGATATAACTTGATCAGATCCTGAAACACGGCATTCTCAAAGATAATACATCAGCCCACACATTTATACACAAATGTAAATGAGAGGCATTTAAACTGTAATAGCCCAGCATAAGGGCTTCAGTTGCACGAGCTGCTTTGTAGCATCACGGAAAAACATGACATCATGACACAGAGCCTGTTGATTTCTGAGTCACCGTGAGTCAGCAGTTTTAACCCGGAACCAAACCCTTCATGTGCAGTATTGTCCGGATTTATTATTTACATGCAAGCAGAAACTATATATGATGCTGCATAATATGATCCATAATGTTTTTAGCACTATAATCCAAGTAATATCAGAGAGAATTGGCTGATCATCCATTCACCCCTGCATGACAGTCATATGACTTTAGTTTGAAATGTTTTCATTGCATATTACATTCTGTTTGACATAGGGCCTACTGTTTTCAGGAATAGTTCACCTAAAAATTTTAATTGATTTAAAAACGAAATGTTCGCGAATCATTTGATTCAGATCGGGACTTCGGAGTGCATTCGCGAATCATTTGATTCAGATCGGGACTTCGGAGTGAATTCGCGAATCATTTGATTCAGATCGGGACTTCGGAGTGAATTCGCGAATCATTTGATTCAGTTCGGGACTTCGGAGTGCATTCACGAATCATTTGATTCAGATCGGGACTTCGGAGTGAATTCGCGAATCATTTGATTCAGATGGGGACTTCGGAGTGCATTCGCGAATCATTTGATTCAGATCGGGACTTCGGAGTGGATTCGCGAATCATTTGATTCAGATCGGGACTTCGGAGTGCATTCGCAAATCATTTGATTCAGATCGGGACTTCGGAGTGGATTCGCGAATCATTTGATTCAGATCGGGACTTCGGAGTGAATTCGCGAATCATTTGATTCAGATCGGGACTTCGGAGTGGATTCGCGAATCATTTGATTCAGATCGGGACTTCGGAGTGGATTCGCGAATCATTTGATTCAGATCGGGACTTCAGAATGGATTCGCGAATCATTTGATTCAGATCGGGACTTCGGAGTGGATTCGCGAATCATTTGATTCAGATCGGGACTTCGGAGTGGATTCGCGAATCATTTGATTCAGATCGGGACTTCGGAGTGCATTCGCGAATCATTTGATTCAGATCGGGACTTGAGTGAATTCGCCGAATCATTTGATTCAGATCAGGACTTGATGGATTCGCGAATCATTTGATTCAGATCGGGACTTCGGAATGGATTCGCGAATCATTTGATTCAGTTCGGGACTTCGGAGTGGATTCACGAATCATTTGATTCAGATCGGGACTTCGGAGTGCATTCACGAATCATTTGATTCAGATCGGGACTTCGGAGTGCATTCACGAATCATTTGATTCAGATCGGGACTTCGGAGTGCATTCACGAATCATTTGATTCAGATCGGGACTTCGGAGTGCATTCGCGAATCATTTGATTCAGATCGGGACTTCGGAGTGGATTCACGAATCATTTGATTCAGATCGGGATTCGGAGTGCATTCGCAAATCATTTGATTCAGATCGGGACTTCGGAGTGCATTCGCGAATCATTTGATTCAGATCGGGACTTCGGAGTGGATTCACGAATCATTTGATTCAGATCGGGACTTCGGAGTGCATTCCCGAATCATTTGATTCAGATCGGGACTTCGGAGTGGATTCACGAATCATTTGATTCAGATCAGGACTTCGGAGTGGATTCACGAATCATTTGATTCAGATCAGGACTTCGGAGTGCATTCGCGAATCATTTGATTCAGATCGGGACTTCGGAGTGAATTCGTGAATCATTTGATTCAGATCGGGACTTGAGGAGTGAATTCATGAATCATTTGATTCAGATCGGGACTTG
>CM050417.1:637500-705000 GCA_027564155.1 Gymnocypris eckloni scoliostomus
CAAAGAAAGAAAGTCATGCGGCTTTGGAGCAGCGTGTGTAAATGAAGACTTTCGGCTGAACTTTAATTAAAGGCCGTGTTTATTTACCGCTGTTTTCCTGCAGAGGAAGGAAAGTTGTCTGAGTCACGGCTCGCTTGTGTAAAACAGGATTTGTAGAGTGTGTCTCATGGCTGCTGTCCTAATTATGAAATATGTGTGTTTACCACAAAACAACTACATTTACATCTTCTTCATGACTTATCTGGGTCACGCTCCCAAATTTACTCACTCACGCATTCTCCTCAACAGGATGAAAAGAAAAGAAAAAAGAAAATGAAATTCAGCGAGACTGCAGAGCCGGTGATTCTCACAGAAACCGGTAAGACGGATCAGAGGACAGGTGTTTCATTGTGTGTGTGTGTGTGTGTGTGTGTGTGTGTGTGTGTGTGTGTGTGTGTGTGTGTCTGTCTGTGTGTGTGTGTGTGTGTGTGTGTGTGTGTGTGTGTGTGTGTCTGTCTGTGTGTCTGTGTGTGTGTCTGTGTCTGTGTGTCTGTGTGTCTGTGTGTCTGTGTGTGTGTGTGTCTGTGTGTCTGTGTGTTGTGTGTCTGTGTGTGTCTGTGTGTGTGTGTCTCTCTGTGTGTGTGTGTCTGTGTGTCTGTGTCTGTGTGTGTGTCTGTGTCTGTGTGTCTGTGTGTCTGTGTGTGTGTGTGTGTGTGTGTGTGTGTGTGTGTGTCTGTGTGTGTGTCTGTGCTGTGTCTGTGTTGTGTGTCTGTGTCTGTGTCTGTGTCTGTCTGTGTGTGTGTGTGTGTGTGTGTGTGTGTGTGTGTGTGTGTGTGTGTGTGTGTGTGTGTGTGTGTGTGTGTGTGTGTGTGTGTGTGTGTGTGTGTGTGTGTGTGTGTGTGTGTGTGTGTGTGTCTGCGTGTGTGTTACTCCGGTGTGTGTAAATTTTACAAACACACAAGTTTTGGACGAAGATAGACAAACGTTCACTTAATTTGGACAGACAACTAAAAGCTCTGATAACAAAAAATTATATAAAATAAAAATTAAAACAAGATGAAATTGAAGAGCAGACTTTCAGCTTTAATTCACGGGGCTGAACAAAAATAGAACATAACATGCTCAGGAATTACAACCATTTGTATACACAGTCCCCCATTATTACCATTTATTTTATGCTTTATTATATTTGTTCTGTGACATGTTTCAGGTCTGGAGGGAAACTCTGAATTAACTCCTGAAACTAAACGAGACGAGGAGAAGAAAGACAAAGTAATGTATCCTGTTCATTAAGACTGTCTCTGCTCTATTATTTAAACGACTTTACTTGTTTAATTTTCAGGGTAATGTCTCACATTTTGTTGATTGCCTCAGTTTTTGTTTGCTCGCTTTTTAGTTCATACATTGATTCATTTTGCTTCATTTTTCCCAGGATGCAGCTGCAATCTCTTCAGACAGCGAGAATGAAAAGAAGAAGAAGAAGAAGAAGAAGAAAAAAAGAAGCAGAAGAATGGATAAGAAGAAGAAGAAGAAAAAGAATTTTGAAGAAGGAAATTATTTTATTGCAGAGGTGTAAAAGTGTTTTATTTTCACGGGATCTGTCTGGAATCTGAAATCTCTTTATATTTTCTGTTTTTTCAGATTTGTTTTCCTGACAGTAAGAAGAAGAAGAAGAAGAAGAAGAAGAAGAAGAAGAAGAAGCAGGTACAGCAGGGCGATGATGCGATTAAGTGTTTTATTCACACAGAAAAAAAGATAATTAAGACTCTAGCGATCTATCTATCATTTAAATCTGCAGTTTGTCTGTAATTCTTGATTTTTCTGTCATGAAATATTTTTTTTTAAAGGTAATAATGACTTTTCATTTCAGTTTGTTTTTATGTCTTGCAATTCTCAAAGAACTTAAGCTTATTTTATTTCAGCTAGCTCTCAAAGTGACATTTCTCATTTTCATTAAGTTAGACTTGACATACTAAAATAATTGGGGAAAAAAATTACTACAAAAAAACAACTATAGTGGTATTTCTTTTTGGTATATTCAAGTTTATATCTTGCAATTCTGAGTTTTTCAGATAAAAAGTCAAAACTGCTTTTTTTAATATCCTGTGGCGGAAACGAGTTTCCATGTCGTTTAATGCATCTCTTCTCTCTCGTCTGTCAGGAATCATGCAGCTCTTCCTCTGACAGCTCCAGTGACGACGAGAAGAAGAAGAAAAAGAAGAAGAAAGACAAGAAGAAGAAAAACAAGAAGGTACAATGCAGCTTAAAAGCTTGGAAAAGTTCTAGAAATCATCAGGTTTCATGTGTTTTTATTAAAAGCAGACTAAAAGTCATTATGAGACGTCATGAGATGACATGCACTCTTAAAGGTTCTTCACAGCGATGCCGTAGAAGAAGCATATTTGGTTCCACGAAGATCCATTCAGTCAAATGTTCATCAAAGAACATCTCTTTCTGATCTTTGTGTAATCTGAAGAACCTTCTTTCACCACAAAGAAGCTTCAGAAAGGTTCTTCAGATGTTAAATGTTCTTCTATGGCATCCTGAAGCTGCTTTAATTTTAAGAGTTTAACTGGTATTGAATTTCTTAAGTTCTTCACTTCTTCAGTCAGTGTGTCGAAAAAATACAACAAAAAGTGGAAGAAAGTCTGAAGAAATGAGTCACTCACACAGCAGTCATTATAGTCATGAAGTAAAGTCTGATATTGTCCGACAGTAACCACTGACTCACTTCACTCAGTGACTGGAAACCAGTTTGAGTTCAAAGTGTTCAAATCTAATTCACTGATTGAGCTCATTATGACTGACAGGATCCGGGAGACGACTCAGCATCGGACGCAGAGAAAGACAAGAAGGTAAGAGACAGGACAGACATCAGCTGAAGGGGTGTGTGTGTGTGTGTGTGTGTGTGTGTGTGTGTGTGTGTGAGTGTGAGTGTGTGTGTGTGTGTGTGTGTGTGTGTGTGTGTGTGTGTGTGTGTGTCTGTGTCTGTGTGTGTCTGTGTCTGTGTCTGTGTCTGTGTCTGTGTCTGTGTCTGTGTCTGTGTGTGTGTGTGTGTGTGTGTGTGTGTGTGTGTGTGTGTGTGTGTGTGTGTGTGTGTGTGTGTGTGTGTGTTTGTGAGTGAGTGAGTGAGTGTGTGTGTGTGTGTGTGTGTGTGTGTGTGTGTGTGTGTGTGAGTGAGTGAGTGAGTGAGTGAGTGAGTGGAGAGTGCGTGTGGCAGTGCGTGACGTGAGTGCATGAGTGACTGGAAACCAGTTTGAGTGAGTGTGCGTGTGTGATGTGTGTGTGCAGTGAGTGTCGTGTGTGTGTGTGTGTGTGTGTGTGTGTGTGTGTGTGCAGTGTGCAGTGTGTGTGTGTGTGTGTGTGTGTGTGTGTGTGGTGTGTGTGTGTGTGTGTGTGTGTGTGTCTGTGTGTGTGTGTGTGTGTGTGTGTGTGTGTGTGTGTGTGTGTGTGTGGTGTGTGTGTGAGTGGTGAGTGGTGGTGGTGAGTGAGTGAGGAGGAGGCAGTGAGTGAGTGCGTGCGTGCGTGCGTGAGAGTGGTGTGGTGGTGAGTGTGCAGTGAGTGAGTGAGTGCGTGCGTGGTGGTGAGTGGTGGTGGTGGTGAGTGGTGAGTGTGGTGAGTGCGTGGTGAGTGCGTGCGTGCGTGCGTGAGTGTGAGTGAGTGTGAGTGTGGAGTGAGTGAGTGTGTGGTGAGTGAGTGCGTGCGGTGCGTGCGTGCGTGAGTGAGTGGTGTGAGTGAGTGGTGAGTGAGTAGGCTGCTCGTGAGGTGGAGTGACTGAGTCTGAGTGCTTTAGTAATTATAATAATATTTATTAGATTTTTTTTTTTCTTTTTTTTTTATTACTGTATTTTATAAATATATTAAATGTATTATATTTTAGTAATATAATACATATTATGGAATTAATCGAAATATATTTACCTAAACATTTAATTATGGTTGTTATAGTTAAAAATAAAACTGTATTACTATATATATATATATATACATGCATAGTAACATGAATTAATTAAAGAAACATGGCTAAATGAATAAAACTTTAACAAACAAAAAAAGTTAAGGTGGAAAAAGTTAATGTCTTATTGCAAGAGTCACATGTAACATTCTTTAGTAATATAATACACATTTATTTTATTTTATTAATAATTATCTCGTTACGAGTCCTGGAAATGTGTTGATCTCAACATGTATACAGGGTAAGACCTTGAAAATTTACTTTAAATAAAATAATTCAAAATATACTAAAAACAGAAAATAGAACAGACTGAATAGTTGTTTCAAAGCTGTAATGGTGGTCACATGACTTCCTGTTGTCCTGTGCAGCACTTCCTGTGGAGTCTGAGGCCTTGACCACGGTCAGGGACGATGGTCATGTGTCTGATGACGAGGGCGAGGGAGCGGACGACAAACAGAAGAAAGTGAAGAAAAAGAAGAAGGTTTGTGTCATTAACCCAGAAACACGCTTCATTAATCATCCAATTATGTGTGTAAAACACGCTTTCCCAGTGAAAAAGTGATTTTACTCTGTGTGCAGGTGACAGACCTCATCTCTCGCTTATTAAATATTAGCTTTATTAATCAGAACTTTGAGAAACATGATTTGTATGCCCGGTTTCTCAGAAGGAATGCAGTTCGTCCTCTTCATCAGACAGCGAGGATGACCAGAAGAAGAAGAAGAAGAAGAAGAAGAAGAAGAAGAAAGTGAAGAAAGTAATGACCTGTAAAGTAGTTTCCTGACCTTGAACCTATTGCTCTGAAGACAAGCTAATCTTTTCTTGTTTCTTAAGGATTCATCTTCCTCATCGAGCAGCTCTTCATCATCATCCGACAGTGATGATGACAAAAAGAAGAAGAAAAGAAGAAGAAGAAGAAGAAGAAGAAGAAAGTAAAGGTCAGATTGATTTCCATATTTAAATGTGATATATGTACATATATTACATTTCCATATATGAAGTGTTATGTCATGTGAGGTAGAAACGTATATGAAACTATTAGAAAGTGAAAATTCACACACACACACACACACACACACACACACACACACACACACACACACACACATACCAACACACACGCATACACGCACACGCACGCACGCACGCACGCACACACACACACACACACACACACACACACACATACCAACACACATGCATACACGCACACGCACGCACACGCATGCACACACACACACACACACACACACACACACACACACACACATACACACTGTGGGCAGTCGTGGCCTAATGGATAGAGCATTCGACTTGAAACCTGAGGTAACCCAAGGTTGTGGGTTCGACTCCCGGCTCTGGCAGGAATTGTCCATGACTGAGGTGAGACCCTTGAGCAAGGCACCAAACCCCCAACTGCTCCCCGGGCGCCGCAATGTCGGCTGCCCACTGCTCCACTTGGATGGGTTAAATGCAGAGAACACATTTCACTCCTCATTATACTCTGTATAATTGTGTATGTGACAAATAAAGCTCATCTGAGCTTAATTTGTATTTGTATTTTGTACACACACACACGCGCGCGCGCACACACACACACACATGCACACACACACACACACACACACACACATACACACACACACATATAAATTCATATAAATGATTTATATAAATAAAATACATATTGTTGACATATATGGTTATTATTATTAACATATGCAAATATAACAATTTTACTGTGAGGCATTTATGTATGTTATAAACTTATATCTTCATCTACCCAGAGAACATATGTATGTAAAAATGATATATCACCTTATAGATGTCATATATATTTCCATATGTGTTTATTCAGATTTACAGATGCATGTGAAAAACACTGAATAACTGCTCTGCTCTCGTTTATTAAAGGATTCATCTTCATCGTCAAGCTCCTCGTCTTCTTCTGACAGCGATGATGAGAAGAAGAAGAAGAAGAAGAAGAAGAAGCATAAGAAAAAGGTCAAATCTGTCTTTATTAAATATTCACACCAAAGGTGATGTTCGACATCAGTTCCTTCCACTTCAGACTAGTTTAAACCTGCAGGACTGGTTTAACGCCTGGTTAACCTGCATTACTGGTGGTTAGTGAATAAGATGCAACGTGCTTTATAACGTCAATCATTCATAAATAAGTGATTTTACCAGTGTTGTTTTAGTATCATTTATAGTTTTATTAATGTTCAATTAGTTTTCATTTTAAATTTAATAACAAAAAAAAATATATATATATATCCTTTTTTGTCATTTTTATTAGTTTATTAATTTTTAGTTTATTAGTTTTTTAATGTCTGTATAATTTAGTGTTGTTTATGTTTGTAATATTTTATTTTACTTTATTTAATTGTAGATTTAATTTCAAGCAAAAAAAAAATAATTTTAGTTTTTGTATGTACAATATATAATAAATGTAATATGTATATGCCAGACAACAATGTCAGTGTCATGCATGTCATATTTGTTGTAGTGTGATTGATATTTGTGTCTGATGATTGTGTTCCCAGGACTCAGGAAAGTCTTCAGCATCAGAAAACGATGACGACAAGCATGTATGAACCAATCCAAGCTTGCTTACTTCAATCTGTGTTATTTCTCAAGCATTATGACCGCTTTATTTTCTCTGAGATACAGAGGAAATTCACTTATCCTTGCTGACGTCTACCGAGTCTTGCCGTGTGACACGGCTGTGTAGTTCTCTGACCTCTATTGATATTTCTCTACAGAAGAAAGCCAGATCAGATGAGAAGGAAGGAGAAAACTCCTCGCTGAAGACTGAAGGAGAGTCATCCGGCACAAGAGATTTCAGCTGTGGAAGTTGTGGCTCTCAGATTTCTTCATCTGAAGTTTACTCCAGCCTGCCTTCTGAAAGCCTGAGCCGAGGGGAGAGCAGCGGCACCTCCTGCACACCTCTGACTCCCATGGAGAGCCTGATGGGTCATCCTCAGAGAAACACGCTGGAGACAGACAGAGTCACGACCGGCAAATACTTCACACTTCACACCGTGAGAAACACTTAGACAAGTACCAGAGCAGTACCATGTTTTTAGGGGGTTTAGAGTGCTGCAGTGATGACGTATGTTCGTATCAACCTGGTTCACTTGGACAAAAGCCCAGTAGATTTTTCCATTGGCTTTTGGATTATTGCAGAAAATAAGTTTAAGTTTATGATTCCTACATGATTCTTACATCACAAATCTGTGACCTTGGAGCACAAACGCAGTCTTAAGCAGCACGGGTATATTTGTAGCAATAGCCAACAATACATTTTATGGGTCAAAATTATACATTTTTATTTTATGCCAAAAATCATTAGGGATATTAAGTAAAGATCATGTTCCATGAAGATATATTTAGTAAATGTACCTACCGTAAATATATCAAAACTTCATTTTTGATCAGTAATATGCCCTGCTAAGAAATTAAACTGGTCAACTTTAAAGATGATTTTCTCAATATTAGAATTTTTTTTTTTGCACCCTCAGATTTTATATTTTCAAAGAGTTGTACAGTATCTTGGCCAAATATTGTCCTATATATAAATATTGTCAATTTCAAATGGACCCTTATGACTGGTTTTGTGGTCAGGGTACACAAGTGCTAAACATAGACTATACCCAGCTAACAAAAATATGTACTAAGAATATTTTTCCAGCATTCCCATTAAGTTACAAAAACGATATTTTTGATTCGGACTGTTCTCTAGACGTTCAAAATGTCCAGTTCTTTCAATGTTTTTGTTTTCAAACAATAAGTGAACATTCCATTTGATCATTTTGCAAACATTATGAAATGTTACTTTTGAATGTTATCTGAACATTCCGAAACAAATAGTTACATTTAAAAAGCATTCTATGAATGTCCAACTAAAAAACAGTTGCATGAATGATGTTGAAATGATGCTTAGAATTACTTTTTTTCTGCAATCTTCTGATCTAAATTTTTATTTTAAAAAATGTAAACTTTTTATTTATCATTTGGGAACCCAGGAATAATATATATTGAACCATCTGATACAATCACAGTACTTTTTTTGTTATGGTGCTACGCAGATTGATCAGTGTGTGTTTGGTCTGTGATGATAGAGGGAATAGAAAGCAGCATTTAACCCACATTGTTGTTTATTGTATAATCACTGCAGTTATCATTCATGTTTTTATGAGATGTTTAGATGCAGCACATTATATTTGAACCCAATAGCTGTATCTTGCTTGATTCAGGGAATATTTTGATGGTGAATGATATTATTAAAAAGCCTGTAAACAAACCACATGCATGTGAAAATGATTCCCGTGAGTGTTTTCTGTGGTTATGTGCTGGAATAATCCGAACCAGAGCATTTGTGGAGCAAAAGGCATGAATAGAAACCACACCTAGATAGTTTCCTGAAGCGCCTCGGGCTGGGGCTGTTTTTAGAGAAGTTCATTTCGTTCCTGTCAGGAGATCTAATCTTGCTGAGGATTTGTACATAGGGTGGAAAAACAAGATGTCACTGAATAAAATCAGGGCGATGTGTGCTTGCTTATTTCAGTAGGTTCTATGGCTTATTTGACATTTAAGCATTTGGCACACACTTTTATTTTAAAAAAAACTCTTAATAAGGAAGATCCTCTTTTGAATATTTTGTCTTCTCAAGACATTAACTGATGGACTGGAGTGGTGTGGATGTTTTTATCAGACTCTCATTCTGACGGCACCCATTCACTGCAGAGCATCCATTACTGAGACACTGATGCAGAAACACATTTCTCCAAACCTGACGAAGAAACAAACTCATGTCATGAAAGTGAGCACATTTTCAGCAATTTTTCACTTTTGTGTATTTATGTAAAAGTTAAATCCTTTATTTCACTTTTAATCGCTTTCTAGCTTTTATCAAGCTAAACTGAATACATTAAATCCCTGAAGCAGCACAACTTTGTGAATCTGGTCTGTTTTCCGCAGCCGGTTGTGAGTCAGAGATCAAGAATGATCAGAGATACACCTGGACACCTGCTCATCGTTATGAGCGTTTAAACTAAAGCATTGTCCTGAAGCAGGACCACCCTCACGAGACACACCCAACACTCCTGTAAAAACAGAGCTGAGCTTCAGAAACTGGTTTTGTTGGATAATCCTGTCTGTGTGCTTTCTAAACACAGGGTTTGGTGTTTAAATGACTTTCCGCTGAAGTTTTAGGTTATTGTTCACTTGTGACTTTTTATGATTTTAATTTCTACTTTTTATCTCACAATTCTGACTCTTTCTCAGAATTCTGAAGGAAGGAAAAAGGAAGAATTAAAAAAAAATGTGTTAGAAATAAATTATTATTCTGATTCTAATTAAATTATTCATTCATTCATTCAATCAATCAATCATTTTTTATGACCCAGAGTGATCGTGTGCTACTTTTAGAAAGATACGATGTTCTGAAAAGTTGTGTTTAAACTTCAAATCAAAATACAAAATTAAATAATACCACACCACATAATTAATAAACAAGCTATTCCTGATTTAGTCAGTTCTCACCTATTGACATCTCTCAGCCAATCAGCTGAGACTACTGATTATTGAATTAATATTCATGAGCTAAGCCATACAGTAAAGAGTTACGCTAATTTGAATGCATGCTTAGTGTTGTCAGTCTTCCAGCCAATCAGCTAGGGCGAATCTTACGTCACGTTAATTAATATTAATGAGGCACACACAGCTGTGGGTGGATCCCGGCAGAAACACTGATGTTGATGATCGTCTCGATCAGATCACATTCACTGCTTCATCATGGACTTCGATCTGTGCTCAGGTAAACAGACATGATACACCAGTAAACACACACGGAGAGAAACTAACACTTGTGTTCCTGTTTTTGACCAGCTGCTGGAGACGATGAGGTGAAGAAGCAGGAGGGGAACGAGGTGGAGGGCATCTTTGGCTTCGGAAAAAGGATAAAGACAAAGAAGAAAAAGATAAAGAGTGTAAGGACAAGGACAAAGATAGTGACAAGCCGAAGGTGAGAATATTAAATCATGATAGTCAATGAAAGTTTTCTAATACACAGAAAATCTAAATCACTGCTATAAAAACATCAGCATTTGTGATATACTTATAGTGTTATTGTCAGCTCTCTGATATTGATTTGATACTAAAACTAGCTTTTATACACATAAAGATGAAAGTAGGCCTTAAAAAAATCTGATTTTGCATAAATAAAAGTTATGTTATTATTGATAACTAAAACCATTAAAAAAAAAATATTAGTTGAAATAAAATATTAAATGCTTCTTTTATTTCAGGTAGTTGCCAAGGTAACATTTTTCATTTAAAATTATTTTGATTTGACTAAAAGAAACTAAAACTGAAATAAATATAGAATAAAATTAAAAATGTTTTTTTTTTTTTTTTAAATGACTAAAGCTTATAAAAAATAATATGAAAATAAAAATAAAAACTCTTACAAACAAAATAAAATAATTATATTTAAAATTAATAAAAACTAATAGTATCTCAATATACTGAAATATCACTAATTTGGAAAGTGTTTATAATGTCATCTGACAGCTATTAAATCCAAATGATTAATTTTATTTTTAACCCCTTCCACTCCAAACACTTTTCATTTAAAGCCAATTCCCTGATGTGTTTATAATCCGATTACATGGTGTTTTGTGTTGAGTTCAACCTGCAAGACTCCTTTCGAGAGCTCAAAGACGGTGTTTAGCCCTTGAGGGTTAATACTGACGTAAAATAAGAGATGTTTCTACATGCTGGAGGATAGAATGTGATGCATTATACTGTTTCATGCATGCGTTTACAGAGTGATTGCCAAGCAGCGGATAAAGACAAGGACAAGTGCAAAGACAAAGAGAAGGACAAGAGCAAAGACAAAGAGAAGGACAAGTGCAAAGACAAAGAGAAGGACAAGTGCAAAGACAAGGACAAGAAGAAGGATAAAGAGCACAAAAAGGGCCACGGACACGGTCATGGTCACGGACACGGACGTGGTCGGGGACGTGGACACGGACACAGGTCGTCCTCTTCATCCAGTGATGAGGTAACTTTCTGCTTTTACTATGATTTCATACACACTTAATTAAAACAAGCCTATTAATTTGGTTGTGTGGGACACAGAAGGAGATCTTAAGCATATCAACTTCTTTTATGGTGATTTTTGCAGTCCCCAATCCCCCCCACACACACACACACACACACACACTTTTAATATCACGTAAATTCGTCCCCCGCACTTTTTCGCGCACGTGTGTTCGCATAGAGGTTTTCAAGAGCCGGTGTGAATAAATATAGATTTAAATGCACAGAGACAGGATAGTCTGTGCACGAGCTGGTGTTTTATTCGGACCCAGAGTAAGGCGAGATGAACATCACGAGCGCTAAACACTTATTTCATGCAGTGTATGTTTCATTCATACACGAAGATGGAGGGCGCTCTCGTGCAGAAAATGAAATTCCTCATATGGACAAAAGCTCCAGCTATCGCTGTTTGAAAATGATTTCTGAAGATCATGTGACACTGAAGACTGGAGTAATGATGCTGAAAATACAGCTGCATCACAGAAATAAATACATTTTCATATATGATTAAATTTCACAATATTACTGCTTGTGCTGTATTTTTGATCAAATAAATTCAGGCTTGGTGAACAGAAGATACTTATTTATAAAACATTAACAATCCTACTCTTCAAAAACTTTTGACTGGCAGGTTATATATATATATTACAGAAATGTTATATTGTAACATTTTACATACACACACACACACACACACACACACACACACACACACACACACACACACACACACACACACACACACACACACACACACACACACACACACACACACACACACACACACACACATACATATATATTACATAAATGTTATATTGTAACGTTTTACATATATACACACACACACACACACACATACACACACACACACACACACACACACACACACATATATATTATATAAATAAATGTTATATTGTAACGTTTATATATACACACACACACACACACACACACACACACACACACATATATATTACATAAATGTTATATTGTAACGTTATATATACACACACACACACACACACACACACACACACACACACACACACACACACACACATACACACACACACACACAGACACACACACACACACACACACACACACACACACACACACACACACACACACACACACACACACACACACACACACACATACATATATATTACAGTTATATATTAGATTTATAACATTTCTGAAATGATGGCTACGCCCCTGTTTCATCTACGAGCAGTCGAAGTTTGAGTTAAGAGCGAGTTACTAACGTTTTAATTACACTTGTTAACTGGATGGATTAATGGCGTGATATTGGCGTCTCATAAACCCGGCAGATCGTGAGGTGTGGTGCACACTTACAGTCATAAACATGCACTATCTAGGGCACATGCTCCATTCATCAGGTTTGCTTAACTACAGTTCAAAACAAAAGACTCAAATGAATCGTTCTGATGATCTGACTGGATGAGCCACGTTTGATGCTATTCTACAGAACGTTTCTACCTCTCACTTTCCTCATGTTTCATGCTCTTCTTTCTTACATGTAAGTAATATAAACAAACCCGCCAGTTTAAACTGTGTCAAACTAGTTTCATAACCGCTGGTTGAAGTCGAGTGCTTTCATAGACTGACTTTCAGAGCCTGCTGGATGGATCCGCCCCTGTAATGCAGACAAACCGGTTTACTTGTTGAAGAGAGGACAAAAACAAAACGCTCAACCAGGAACCAAATACATGAGATCCGACCAAATATGATTGATCGGTGTTTCTCAAATCATTTCTGTAGAGTTACAAGCACTCAAACTGTCACTTATGTTTGTATTTTTCATAGAAAACTGAAAGTTAACATTATTCTCTCTTTGTTTTCAGGACTAAAGCTGAAGACTGCAGGTATAATGGAGCCGGGGGGGAGTTGTCACATGGGGAAATGTTTAGAGTAACTGTAAGGTGTTAAGTAAAGAAATTAAACTGCACAAATGCTTGTTTTCTCTTGCAGAGGTTTTATATTTTGGTTAGAAACACCTTGAGTGCCATTTGTCTTAAAATAGGATAATAATAAATTCCAGTGCTAATATCTTTTTATGTATTTTTGCAAGCTGTTACATGAGTTCTGTGATGTACTGTATCTACAGTATCTATTTTTACTGTTGAAGACATAATATAGCCTGTAATACATTTGAAATATTATATTGTTGAAAATTGATTGATTTTATGTATGTTAGTATGTCATTTTACAAATAATGTTTGTTTCTTAAAACAGTTCCCATTGTGATTTATCACATATATTGTGACAACATGCCCCACTAAAGGTCAACATGTTAGCTGGATAATGTTTAATGAACTGTATTTTTATACGGGAATATAATGATATGGCCAATAGGCCTAGCTGTTGTTTCAGGATTGTGACTATTGAAAAGTGACTTTTCTAAATAAACTCAACATGAGAAATGTATTGGTGTGAAAGTTGTCCTGGACTCCTTTATGTAAGTACTGTGTGCGTGTGTGCGTGCGTGCGCGCGTGCGTGTGTGTGTGTGTGTGTGTGCGTGTGTGTGCGCGTGCGTGCATGCCTGTGTGCGCGTGCGTGTGCGCATCCCAAAGAGGCACAAATTCACTTTCACAGACTTTCACATTAACTGTTCCCTCCTGCATAACTCAATCTGACACAATCTTCAAGAATCGACTAAAAACACATATCTTTCATCTTTATTTGACCCTCCAACTCTAGCACTCCCTATTTTAATTCTATTCTTAAAAAAACGTGTCCCTTTTAGACTTGCACTCTATTCATTTACTGCCCGTTCTCTTAAAAAACTAACACTAGCTTTTCTAGTCTTTTTGTATTCTATGTTTTTTTTATTATTATTATATAATTAAAACACCTTGCTACGTGTCCTGTGTTAGGCTAACTGAGACTTGCATATCATTGCTCTTTTGTTGAATTGGATTGCTTCCATTGTCCTCATTTGTAAGTCGTTTTGGATAAAAGCGTTTGTTAAATAGGCTAACTAAATGTAAATGTGTGTATATGGGCGTGGATTAGTTGTTTATTGAAGTAGGAGTGGAGGGCAGATACTTCCCTGAATGCACATTGCACACACCTGAAAAAATCACCTGAGCACGAGATTATATTTGGCGGCCGCCCATTCACATAACCTTATTAATATTCATGAGCCAAGCCTTGCGCTTATTCGCTGACTAACTATCGCTCATGTACTCGCGGCTGCCGCTCAGCGAATCAGAACATCCGACTGGGTGGACGTCAGATGACATCATTAATATTCATGAAACAAGCTCTTATAGAAATCGCCTGAAAGTACAGGTCTTCACAAAGTTTGGTCAGTGAGTTAGATAACTACAACGGGTCAACATGGCAGGTAAACCGCTGCAAAGCGAATTTAACACTTTATTTTCATTTGTTTCTGAATCAACAAACATTAGTTTTTATTAACTCTATCTCTTTCTCCAGATAAAGTGAAGAAGTCAGAGGGCAAAAAAGTGGAGGGGATCTTTGGAAAGAAGGATAAAGACAAGAGCAAAGACAAGGTAAACATAATTATTCATAATAATCTGATCAGAAACAACCTTTAATAGTACAATAGCCACTAGAGACATTCGTGTCGTGACTAATGGGTTAAAGATCCCAGTTTATCCTATTATAAAAACATAAATATGATTTAATATTGATAATAAGAGAGATGACATGTATTGTGAGTAAGAATTGACCAGATGAATGGGAAGCATTGATAGTGACCGTGTGGAAAACATCAGATAGCGCTGAAAAACATTGCATATGGAAATATTGTTGATAATGTTACAGATAGTGAATTTGAATAATCGCTCTCGGGACCGTTGCTGTTTTGAGGTTTCTTAAAAACACCTTCAGTTCATGTCTCTCAGCAGTCCATCCATACATGTATACTTTAAGTCATGTTAAATAAAGAAACAAACTATTTAATGTGTCCCGCCCAACTTCCTGTTTAAATAGGAAATACAAGTGTTCAACACGGACATAATGTGCAGAAAGAGTTGTGACTGTGCTGTTTAATGTAATATGATATTTTATTTTTTTCAGAGTGGATCCAAGGATAAAGATAAGCACAAGGATAAAGAACACAAGGATAAAGAACACAAGGATAAAGACCACAAGGATAAAGACCATAAAGGCAAAGACAAGAAGAAAAAGAAAGACAAGAAGGATGGTGGCAAGTCCTCGTCTTCCAGCGATTCGGTAATTATTTAACACTATTTCAATGCACAGACTATAATGTACAGGTACAGTTTGAAGTTCTCAACACGAGGAGCAAAGTTTAAATTGGGAGTGAGTGCATGAATTATGTGTGAACCCAGCGGACTGACCGCAGATAAACACAATGACCAAAGTCAGCAGGGTTGGGCTCCATAAAGATGGAGATCGTGGCGTCTCGTATGTGGAGGTGTGGTGCAGCTGTACGGCTGTAAAGAGTTTCATAAAGATGGAGATCGTGGCGTCTCGTATGTGGAGGTGTGGTGCAGCTGTACGGCTGTAAAGAGTTTCATAAAGATGGAGATCGTGGCGTCTCGTATGTGGAGGTGTGGTGCAGCTGTACGGCTGTAAAGAGTTTCATAAAGATGGAGATCGTGGCGTCTCGTATGTGGAGGTGTGGTGCAGCTGTACGGCTGTAAAGAGTTTCATAAAGATGGAGATCGTGGCGTCTCGTATGTGGAGGTGTGGTGCAGCTGTACGGCTGTAAAGAGTTTCATAAAGATGGAGATCGTGGCGTCTCGTATGTGGAGGTGTGGTGCAGCTGTACGGCTGTAAAGAGTTTCATAAAGATGGAGATCGTGGCGTCTCGTATGTGGAGGTGTGGTGCAGCTGTACGGCTGTAAAGAGTTTCATAAAGATGGAGATCGTGGCGTCGTATGTGGAGGTGTGGTGCAGCTGTACGGCTGTAAAGAGTTTCATAAAGATGGAGATCGTGGCGTCTCGTATGTGGAGGTGTGGTGCAGCTGCACGGCTGTAAAGAGTTTCATAAAGATGGAGATCGTGGCGCCTCAGATGTGGAGGTGTGGTGCAGCTGTACGGCTGTAAAGAGTTTCATAAAGATGGAGATCGTGGCGTCGTATGTGGAGGTGTGGTGCAGCTGTACGGCTGTAAAGAGTTTCATAAAGATGGAGATCGTGGTGCCTCGTATGTGGAGGTGTGGTGCAGCTGTACGGCTGTAAAGAGTTTCATAAAGATGGAGATCGTGGCGCCTCGTATGTGGAGGTGTGGTGCAGCTGTACGGCTGTAAAGAGTTTCATAAAGATGGAGATCGTGGCGCCTCGTATGTGGAGGTGTGGTGCAGCTGTACGGCTGTAAAGAGTTTCATAAAGATGGAGATCGTGGCGTCTCGTATGTGGAGGTGTGGTGCAGCTGTACGGCTGTAAAGAGTTTCATAAAGATGGAGATCGTGGCGTCTCGTATGTGGAGGTGTGGTGCAGCTGTACGGCTGTAAAGAGTTTCATAAAGATGGAGATCGTGGCGCCTCGTATGTGGAGGTGTGTGCAGCTGTACGGCTGTAAAGAGTTTCATAAAGATGGAGATCGTGGCGCCTCGTATGTGGAGGTGTGGTGCAGCTGTACGGCTGTAAAGAGTTTCATAAAGATGGAGATCGTGGGCCTCGTATGTGGAGGTGTGGTGCAGCTGTACGGCTGTAAAGAGTTTCATAAAGATGGAGATCGTGGCGTCTCGTATGTGGAGGTGTGGTGCAGCTGTACGGCTGTAAAGAGTTTCATAAAGATGGAGATCGTGGCGTCTCGTATGTGGAGGTGTGGTGCAGCTGTACGGCTGTAAAGAGTTTCATAAAGATGGAGATCGTGGCGTCTCGTATGTGGAGGTGTGGTGCAGCTGTACGGCTGTAAAGAGTTTCATAAAGATGGAGATCGTGGCGTCTCGTATGTGGAGGTGTGGTGCAGCTGTACGGCTGTAAAGAGTTTCAGATGAGCAGAGACTGGACTCTTCAGGGTCTCCTGGAAAGTTTAGCTGTATTTCTTACCGTCCCACGCAGCATTGCTGCAGTTAGACGTCACTTATCACACTGATATCACACATTTAGAGACGCACCCGCAGAGGAATTCACCAAATAACTGCTTTATTTAGACACGCATGTGTTAACGCACTGAACAATACACTTTAACATTGTTCTGAGCAAAACAATAACCTGTTTAGGAGGTCAGAGGATTGTCAAAATGAAAATTATAATACAATTATTTATATATATTTTTTTTACACAAAATATAATATATTATAGTTTTTGTTTTAATCAAAACATCATAAACTTAATACAAATGTTAAAATTACATTTAAAAACTATATGTATGCATACGTGTGTGTGTGTGTGTGTGTGTGTATTATTCAAAAAAGCATACACTCCCAAAATATATATGATCACTGATATGCCTTACATCTGCTTTTTTGTCCCATTGAAGAAAGAAAACCACAAGGGTTTGGAATGACATGAGATTGAGTAAATTCGATTTATTTTTGAATTACTATTATTAATTAATATTTTTTAATGAGATAATATCCAAAGCAATCCATCCGCACCAGAGCTTGCATAATAAGGGATTAGGTTTAGTTTAATGATTATTTAAAAAATCTGAAGGTTAATATTTGTCTGTCTTTCTGTCTTTTTGTGTAGGACTAAAGCAAGACTGAAGATGCATCCGATACCTCCAGAAACATTGTCAAATCTTTATTATATGATTTTTCTAGGTGAACACAATATTAATCAATCTCTTGGAGTTTGAGCTGTAATTCTAAACCTCCACAAGGTGGCGCCAAATCTTCAACGAAACACTGGAATAAAGAGATTATCAGCTATTGTGTGTAACATTTGTTTTCTGGTTTAATAAATTCTGATGTTTGAAATAGTTTTTTGTCTTATATTAACTTTCCAGTGGTTCCCGGTTAATGAACTATTAATGTTTTATTAAATCTTAGCCAGTTTGATGTGCAAATGTAGGCCATATTTGATCAATTTATGTGTATAATAATCAAATGTAAGCATCCAGCACACATTAACCGATATAATAAGGCTTTATCGAGTAACTTAGTTAATTATAAGTAGGTTAAAGAGTGACCTCCTCTGATTTTCACCATGGAAATGGAAAGTTGTCATGACCATATCTTTGTCTAAACAGCGCTCTTATGTAAATGCATGGCTGATTTAGGTTTCAGCACGGATCTGTGTTGTTTGAGCATGATTTGTCAGCTTATTCATCTGTGTTTGAGTACAGCACAGATAATTCATCTGAACAGCAGGGATCAAACACTGTTTTGGGCGTTCTTTGCTGGGCTGAAGACCACTGTATGCCAGAGATAAGAGAACCGGGTGATCGTTGCCCAGAGGCGGAAGAGAGGGATATTTCTCTCTGTCCATCAGTCTTTCTCTTATTCTGTGCCAAACGCCTGCAGCATCAATGCAAAGCCACACCCTGTCCATCTCTCACATGCATATTTCATCACACACACACTGATGATGCTGAAGGTTTAATCCGGGGAAAAGTTGTCTCGATTCGGCGGATGGAGGTGTTCGGTGTGGTCGGGGACTCGGGGGCAGAGATCTGAACATCAGCTGCATGTTTCTCACAGAAGATGATGTAAATACAGGAGTTTGTCTCAGAGATCTGAACATCAGCAGCATGTTTCTCACAGAAGATGATGTAAATGCAGGAGTTTGTCTCAGAGATCTGAACATCAGCAGCATGTTTCTCACAGAAGATGATGTAAATGCAGGAGTTTGTCTCAGAGATCTGAACATCAGCTGCATGTTTCTCACAGAAGATGATGTAAATGCAGGAGTTTGTCTCAGAGATCTGAACATCAGCAGCATGTTTCTCACAGAAGATGATGTAAATACAGGAGTTTGTCTCAGAGATCTGAACATCAGCAGCATGTTTCTCACAGAAGATGATGTAAATGCAGGAGTTTGTCTCAGAGATCTGAACATCAGCAGCATGTTTCTCACAGAAGATGATGTAAATGCAGGAGTTTGTCTCAGAGATCTGAACATCAGCAGCTCTGCATGTTTCTCACAGAAGATGATGTAAATGCAGGAGTTTGTCTCAGAGATCTGAACATCAGCAGCTGCATGTTTCTCACAGAAGATGATGTAAATGCAGGAGTTTGTCTCAGAGATCTGAACATCAGCAACTCTGCATGTTTCTCACAGAAGATGATGTAAATGCAGGAGTTTGTCTCAGAGATCTGAACATCAGCATGTTTCTCACAGAAGATGATGTAAATGCAGGAGTTTGTCTCAGAGATCTGAACATCATCTGCATGTTTCTCACAGAAGATGATGTAAATACAGGAGTTTGTCTCAGAGATCTGAACATCAGCAGCTCTGCATGTTTCTCACAGAAGATGATGTAAATGCAGGAGTTTGTCTCAGAGATCTGAACATCAGCAGCATGTTTCTCACAGAAGATGATGTAAATGCAGGAGTTTGTCTCAGAGATCTGAACATCAGCAGCATGTTTCTCACAGAAGATGATGTAAATGCAGGAGTTTGTCTCAGAGATCTGAACATCAGCAGCATGTTTCTCACAGAAGATGATGTAAATGCAGGAGTTTGTCTCAGAGATCTGAACATCAGCAGCATGTTTCTCACAGAAGATGATGTAAATGCAGGAGTTTGTCTCAGAGATCTGAACATCAGCAGCATGTTTCTCACAGAAGATGATGTAAATACAGGAGTTTGTCTCAGAGATCTGAACATCAGCTGCATGTTTCTCACAGAAGATGATGTAAATGCAGGAGTTTGTCTCAGAGATCTGAACATCAGCTGCATGTTTCTCACAGAAGATGATGTAAATACAGGAGTTTGTCTCAGAGATCTGAACATCAGCAGCATGTTTCTCACAGAAGATGATGTAAATGCAGGAGTTTGTCTCAGAGATCTGAACATCAGCTGCATGTTTCTCACAGAAGATGATGTAAATACAGGAGTTTGTCTCAGAGATCTGAACATCAGCATGCATGTTTCTCACAGAAGATGATGTAAATGCAGGAGTTTGTCTCAGAGATCTGAACATCAGCAGCATGTTTCTCACAGAAGATGATGTAAATACAGGAGTTTGTCTCAGAGATCTGAACATCAGCTGCATGTTTCTCACAGAAGATGATGTAAATGCAGGAGTTTGTCTCAGAGATCTGAACATCAGCAGCATGTTCTCACAGAAGATGATGTAAATACAGGAGTTTGTCTCAGAGATCTGAACATCAGCAGCATGTTTCTCACAGAAGATGATGTAAATACAGGAGTTTGTCTCAGAGATCTGAACATCAGCTGCATGTTTCTCACAGAAGATGATGTAAATGCAGGAGTTTGTCTCAGAGATCTGAACATCAGCAGCATGTTTCTCACAGAAGATGATGTAAATACAGGAGTTTGTCTCAGAGATCTGAACATCAGCAGCATGTTTCTCACAGAAGATGATGTAAATACAGGAGTTTGTCTCAGAGATCTGAACATCAGCTGCATGTTTCTCACAGAAGATGATGTAAATGCAGGAGTTTGTCTCAGAGATCTGAACATCAGCAGCATGTTTCTCACAGAAGATGATGTAAATGCAGGAGTTTGTCTCAGAGATCTGAACATCAGCAGCTCTGCATGTTTCTCACAGAAGATGATGTAAATGCAGGAGTTTGTCTCAGAGATCTGAACATCAGCAGCATGTTTCTCACAGAAGATGATGTAAATACAGGAGTTTGTCTCAGAGATCTGAACATCAGCAGCATGTTTCTCACAGAAGATGATGTAAATGCAGGAGTTTGTCTCAGAGATCTGAACATCAGCAGCTCTGCATGTTTCTCACAGAAGATGATGTAAATGCAGGAGTTTGTCTCAGAGATCTGAACATCAGCAGCATGTTTCTCACAGAAGATGATGTAAATGCAGGAGTTTGTCTCAGAGGTGTGGTCATCAGCAATGTAAATACATAATTTTCATTACTTTTATTTATTTATTCCTATTTATTTTAATTAGATTTAGTCATTTTTATTATATTTTATTTTATTTGTATTTTTTACTTTATATATATTAAATGTAAATAATAATAACACCAAATAAGTAAACAAGAAACTAAAAACATAATTAATCAAAAGCAATATTGAAAGTAAACATTTTAAGTCTCGATTTAAAAATACTCATTATTTTATTAATTGTTATATTTATTTATTACCATGTAAATGTATTTCTATATTTATTATATTCCATATATTCCAATGATTTCTTTGACAGCCTGATTGAGAGCTCGGAGCGTAATGACTGTACATTACTGAACACATCATCATTTTAATGAGCTACAGGCATAAATTAAGACAATTTTACAATGTTTCTTCACAAATATAGTTCAAACTTGTTCAAATAGACTTGTTAGTATGGTTACAAAATATAATCTGTGACCCTGGAGCACAAAACCATAAGTCGCTGGGGTATATTTGTAGCAATAGCCAACAATACATGTATGGGTCAAAATTATAAATGTTTATTTTATGCCAAAATCATTAGGATATAATTAAAGATCATGTTTCATGAAGATAATTAGTACATTTTCTACCATAAATATATCAAAACTTATTTTTTTATTAGTAATATGCATTGCTAAGAACTTCATTTGAACAACTTTAAAGATGATTTTCTCAATATTTAGATTTTTTTTGCTCCCTCAGATTCCAGATTTACAAATATTGTCCTGATCATAACAAACCATACATCAATGAAAATATTATATATGCAGCTTTCATATGATGTATAAATCTCAATAATAATAAAAAATACCCTAATGACTGGGTTTGTATTCCAGGGTCACACATAACATAATATAATGTAATATAATATTGTAAAGCATTTTTTTTTTTTTAATATATATTATCAAATTTTAAAACGTAAACCTCTTCAAAGGACACTTTAAAAGTTCCTCATTACCGAAACTGCTTCATAAATGGTTCAAATAATATTTTTAATGTTAAACTGTTTATGTCTGTTCAAAAATGTAATGTTCATTTAAAAAACACTTCTGTCTCTGTTTCTGTCTGTTCCCGTTCGCATCATTCCTGCGCGCACCTGACGCGCGGTCACACCAGGGCGCGGCGCCGCCGTGCGTGTATGTGTGCGTGCGCGCTGCCACCTTTTCGCGCCAGAGGAGGGCACAGTTACCTCGCGCTTCGATTGGCGTCAACGGTCTCTAGGCAACAGGGCAGTAGTCAGTCAGTCAGATTTCTCAATCAGAGCAGAGAGCGGCGGCAGCGGAGACGGTCATGGCCCTCTCAAGGATCAAGTGCACATTTTCCCGGTTCACCGTGAACGGCATGTGAACACACCTCGGTGTCGTGCTGAAGAACAGAACTGGGACACCCCGGTACCGACCGAACCGGACGCGTTAACGCGGATCCCGACGCGAAGGTGTTCTCTGCGGGAATTTTACGCGCCGATTTAATTTGACTAACGTTAAGTTAGTTGTAGTTCTTAGTTTCACATGTCATCGTTGAAATATTTAAAAAATTCTTTAGATTTTACTCGTGATTTTGATTTTAAGAGACAATTCCTTTCCCACCACCAGACTGCGGAGAAAATCTGACTAACTTTGAACTTCATACTTCATAACACGACGACTTTCCCTCAGAAAAATGCTGAAATTTCATAATTCTGATCTATGGATTGCTTGGCTGGTCTTCTTTTGTGTGAATGGTAAGTTTTATTATTTTTTATCATTTATGTACAGCTCCTACACTTGCTTTGTATTTGCTTTTCAGTTCTTATTTATGGCGCAAATTGTTTTGTGTACTAACGTTAACGTTAGTTGCTGCGCTTGTGTGACGTCACAAAACCCTATATTTACAAGGAATGTAAACAAGATCTTGGGAGTAAATAGTTGAAGATTTGAGGTGTTTAGAGAAAGTTTGACAACTATCATGTGAAGGTGTGTCCTTTTTGTGCATGTCTGTGTGTGTGTATTTGTGTTACACACCAAAAATCCTCACAAATGTAATGAAATGACTTGTTTTCAGTATACACACATATACACACACACTGTTGGGTTTGATTGCTTGTATGTTTTTGGCATGTAAAGTGCAGCTGTTGTGTGTGATCTGAACAACACAAAGCTTGATGCTGTGAAATCGTGAGTGGGTCATGATCATGGATGGGAAGCGGATACATGGGGCCGAGGACTGACGGACGGGCCAGACGGCGCAGGTCTGAGAGCCGTAATCCAACCAGATTATGAAGAGCACTGCTCCACGTGATGCTTGTGACAGTCACACACACACACACACACTTACACACTTTCATTGTACCATCCTCTGGGAGATATTTGTTTGCACATGTTGGTCCACACAAGGGACTGGCATATGCAGGTAACTCCAGTCTGGGATTGTATATTCATCCACTATCATCATCAGCATATTGGATGCATCTGCTAACTGTGTAAAAGTGACTTTTTGTTTCCTTGTGTTCTTTGGAATTTCAAAAGCTTCTGTAAACCCTGTCTGAAGTCTATTTTTCAGAATCGCTTCAGAGTAGAGTTTCGTTCATGCAAAACATTGTCCGTGTTCAAATGTGCATTCACCCCTACTGTATAGTATTGCAGTAAGCAACTACTTTAGCATGCAAGTACATATTATAGTAAAAGTGCCATGTATGGTATCTTTACATAGTTAAGACTGCTCAACGCCTGCTCAAAACTCAGCGTAAAGGTGCAATGCTGCAGAAAAAACAGACTGAATTATGCCTTCTCTGTACAGTTATAATTGCTGTGTAAATGCATTTATGCCACCTAAAAGACACCTAAATGCCACTTCAGAAACGCTTCTGTGCCGCCTTTGCAGTGTAAATTTGGCATTAAAGTTCATTTTGTACAATTTTTTGCACAATGCAACTTCCCTTTAAAATCAAACCACGGTGTATTAAATTGATTTTTTAATCAACTTTTCAGATAGTTTTCTCAAGGATACGAGCAAATTAGGTTGAATTATTTTCACATTGACTTTGTTGTTGAATAGGTTTCACAAACCTTTACTGTATAGTGAATATTTTGAACTTCCAGAAAATTACACAAACACAATTAGATGCTGTTAAAGAGAATATAATACTAAATATAATAATATTGCACAATAGACTTTAAGAGAGAGTGATGTTAAAGTGTGTATTGACAGTATTGATTTTGTTTTATTTTCCTGATTATATTCCATCAGTGCAGATCAGTGTTATTTTAGTATCATAGAGGCTGTGTTATAGTTTTCATAATATTTAGAAATATATATTTTTTTACATTTTCATTTTATTAATTTTATTATGTGTTTGAATCATTTATATTAGTTTTTATTCATTACTTTTTTTTTTTGATCAGTTGTAGTTTTAGTTATTTTAGTGCATCAAGTTAAATGAGAAATGTTGCTTTGGCAAAGGATTTGATATTTTATTTGATTCCAGTTAAAGTTTATTTTAAATCAAGTAATGAAAATGTTTTTTTTTACAGTTTTAGTTTTAACTACAATAAGGATCACCCTGGAGATGATGCTTAGTCTTGCAAAAATGAAATGTACAACTTTTTTTGTCCCATATACTTTGGCATTGCCCTAAATCAATCTCCACGTAACATAGTTTCTCTCTCCGTCTCTCTGTAAAGCACGTTGACGTTAAGCTGATGAGATACCAGCCCTGCATGTGTACGTCTATTCAGACATGTCTCATTAATACATGCATGTTTGTGATAGCATTTGCTGGTACATCCTTGTAGGGACTCCACTGAACAAATACGCAACGCTGTCATCTCCAGCGCAGGATCCATTTACAGAGCACTTCCAGGTGTTTAGTTCTGTTCAGAAGCGGCTCCCTGAGCGAGATTCACTTTAAATGTGGTTGTAAAGTGTCATGAGAGCTGGAGCAACGGGTCCGGCTCCGGTGAAACCCTGTGTTTTTGTCCCACAGAGACTGTGTGCGCTGTGTTATGGATGTTGTTGGAAACTGGGGCGTCTTTCAGAGCTCGCTGCGTTCCGCTGTCACTGTCATTTTAGAGACATGTCCCTGCACGTGATCACCGGATCTTCAGTCATTAATTTTGCATCTTCTGCCATTAGGAAATGGCTAGGCAGCACGAAGGGCCACGGAGAGGCACCTCTGGGGCATGTGAGGAAAAATGTCAAGTCTGAACTTTAGAAAGAAAAGTAGATATATCGATGGAGACTGACCAAGTCGTCATCTGAGGCCTGAGCTGAAATGAATGATTTGTTAGTGTTTTGAAGGAACAGAGAGAGAAGGATGGAGATTACTAATCATTGTATCGCTCTGCCTCAGGCTTCAGGAACCACACCAGCGAACAGATCAATTCTGCCAATTAAAGTTCATCCGAAGCGGTGCTGCACGGAATGAAACTTCGCTTGAAAATCAAACCGAACTGAATTCACATAAACATGGATTTCTTGTATAAAGTTTGCAGATAGTTTTCACGTGGATAGGAACAAAGTTGAATTAGTGTGAATTTCCCCCGCAGTTATTTGATCTGATTTTAGTTTATTAGTTGCTTTTATAAAATCAGCATTTTTTTATATATGTAGCATAAATATATTTTATGTAATGTGTTCAATTGCAATTTCCAGGCCGCCTGAAAAGTTGTGTATAAATTATTTCGCAAATGTACATGGCAAATATAGCTTAATATGGTTTTGCTCTTTCTGAGTGTAGTTTCTGTATAATCATATTTCTTAAATCCTCATAAAGTTTAAGTAAATTAAAGCTTGTTGGCCCAACTATGTGGGAACCCTGGTTAGAGCCCTTGTTATTTTAGTATTATTTATATAGTTATAGTATTTATTCATATTTTGAGTTAACTTTTATATTTTCAGATTTAGTTTAGGTTTTAGTCATTTTGTTATGTGCAGTTTTCAGTTTTATTATTATTTAATTAATTATTATTATTATATAATTATTAATTATTATTAGTTAATGAATTTTTTTATTTAATTAAATTCAGTTTTAGTAATTTTAGTACTTTTCATTTTAAACTTTGAAATTAAATTTTGTAATCAAATATTTAATTTTCAGTTTTATTGAACAAAAACAACACTCGTTAAAACATGTCTTGATTAGGAATTATTTAAATATGCAATGATCTCATCAACATAGTCCTGCGGCTTCTTTCTTGAGTTACTTTTAAGTAAAAACTGCAAATATGGCCATACATTAAAAAAACATTTTTGTGAACGTACCCCTTCCACTTTTGTGTTTAAAGAAGTGAGGGTCAAAACGATGATGATGATGATGCCAATATGAGTGCTTTTTCCCGCTGAAAAGCGGAGCAGCTGGAATGTGCAGAGGACAGATGGAAGTTTCCACCTCGATTATCTTCAGCTAAAAATATCCACTCAAAAATGAAACGACCATTGGGACTGCTAGCAAAGTGCCTGAGAGAGAAAGAGACGGGATAGGACGACTGCACTCCTTGGGTTTAGGGACGAGGAATGAATAAATGATATCAGATTTTTGAGCGAGATGTAGAGTCACCTTCAAGAGACGTGAGGTCAGCAGCGGGTTAGAGTTTAAACACAACACATCATCTCACCAGATTCCTGCTAAAACACCGCTGGCTAGATCAGTGTCTTCTCAACAGGTGGTTCGTGACCCAAAAAAGAGAGCAGGGAAAGATCATGTTAAATGCATGTACTAAAACCATCAAGACCGCCAATTAAATAAGATATAAATACCAGTTTTTAACCCTGTGTTGGGGTCAACCAACACTTGCCTGAAATACTGGTTAAACTATTTATTTCTTTTTGAAATTTGGTGGATATTTCTCATTTAGGGTCATGAATGTGCATGCAAAGTTTCAACACAGATGTCTTCTGAAAAGCTGTAAAGATTGTTGCACTTGTTTTGTGTTGATTGTCCTGTTGACCACCATTAGTTTCAATGCAATTCACCAAAAATAAACACTTAGCAAAATCAGATAAAACAACTGAAAACCTTTGCAACTTGTCAAACACTAAAAAATGAAATGCCTTAGAATTGATGAAATTTAAGATTCAAAATTGAGACTCCTCTTCTGAATCATTTCAGGTTTGAGAAAAATACATTAAGTACAAATAATGTTAGATTCTATTAATACTTGTTATTACTTGCACCTCAGTATGCAAAAAGTTACTATAAGTAGTCAGTCATGATGAATATGTATATCTATATATTGTGTCTGTTATTTTATATGTTTTAGTTTCTGATAAGCTACACTACAGGATTTCTGTTTTTACGTGAATCTTTAGTTTTAGTGTCGATTGTTGGCAAATTGCATGGAACCTAATGTACTTTAGAAATAACACTTTTTGAACACAACAGGAGGGTAATACAGTGAATGATTAATAACAGTAATACTCTGTCTAGAGGTGAGTCTCACAAAGAAATGTCTGTAAATGAATTGACTTTCAAGTGCAGTAGCTCTCTCTGGAGATGATATCCTCTGTAAAACACGTCTCTATTCAATAGGGTCTTTTAAAGAAGAATGTTCTTTCAGGAACTGAGCCGATCAGAGACTCACCGAGCAGATATTCCAGAGGAAGAAAGCACTTTATTCTATTTCTTCTCATACTTTTATCTCTCCAAGAGCTGGTCCTCCAGGTATACAACCTGGTCTCAGACTAAATTGTTCAAGTTGACAGAGATTCAAGTCTATTTCAAGCCAACGTTTATTGTGTCCTGGAGAAAGTGCTTTTGCTCACTTAAAAAAAGGGTATTTTCACAGCAATGGCATAGAAGAACCATTTTGGTAACCTAACCTGAACAGTTCTTAAAAGTGTGAAGAACGTTTAAACAATCTGAAGAACCGTTTTCCATTATAAAGAGCCTTTTGTGTTATTGAAGGATCCCATGGATGTTAAAGGCTCTACATTGAACCTTCGTATTGCCTATAAAGAACTTTTATTTAGGGTTTGTCCGTCCTCCGATCTATTTAAAATATATCTGACAATAGCCAAGAAGCGGCGTTTGTTCTCAAGCACAGATGTCCAAGACGTCTTTTCATGGCATCTGTCTGTGACGTCACTCATCTTATGAAATTCAATCAATGTTTTGTAATTCCAGAGGATTAAGCATGTTTGCCGATGGAAGCATTATTTAAATATTCGAAACATGATGGTGTGCAATTCTTCAGAATGATGTCTCATATCCCAGTTTAATATGCAGAAACAAATAATAATACATTTGTAGACCGAGTCCTTCTAGAAGTGTTTGAACAGCAGCATTGGCCCAAACGCCTCTTTGTCCAACTAATAGAAGACTGTTGAACAGCTCTGGAAAATGTATATTTTTAGCTATTCTGTTTGGCGTTGATGGTGGCACAGAAATGAAATGCTTAAGCTTTGAGATCTGTTTACACTGTATTTAATTACACTTTAGATTTGATTTAAACTAGTGAAAATTTTCTATGCAAATTCTTGTTTCAAATGAAAAATTCATCCTTTTGGAAAACACACACACACACCACACACACACACACACACACAGACACAGACACAGACACAGACACAGACACACACACACACACACACACACACACACACACACACACACACACACACACACACACACACACACATACACTCCAGTTATTGTTTGTAGAGCGGGTGTCATGAACAATTCTGTGGTTGATTGCAGAGGCTGATATAAATCAATGGGTCAGAGGTGTGTGTGTGTGTGTGTGTGTGTGTGTGTGTGTGTGTGTGTGTGTGTGTGTCTGAAATACTGGTAGCACCACAGTCCAGTAATTCACAACAATGAAGGTCCTTTCTATCTCATTCTCTCAGTTTCTCATTTTCTCTGGCAACCATCATTAACGTCCAATTGTTCCCTGTGTTTTTGTTATATTGGATATTGCTTCTCTGAAGGTGAAAAGATGCTTTTATCTTTCTCCTTTAGAGGCTTTAACATAAAAGCCAACTAGATTCTTATGTGTACTCAACACAATATGCAAAACGTTTGCAAAATGCCCCACAATGCTGTGGATTTGTAGATAAGTCTCCAGCTTTAGGTGCTATTAACACTGTATTCAATTCTGTTTTAGATTTGATTTAAACATAAGCGTACTATATGTGCAAATACTGATGTTTACTAGATTTTACATATCACATATTACAAATTAAAGTGATTTTTTTCCCCATGCAAAAATCTTCGAAATGCTAAGGATTAAAAAAAAATTATTAATTCAGCACATCTGCCATTTTATAATCATTTATTTGGCTGAAATTTGAGGTTTACTATTTTATAAAATGATGCACTAACAGTATTTAATTCAGTTTTTGATTTGTTTTAAACAACAAATAAATATTTTGCTAAATCTTTGCATATTCAGAACAAAATATGAATGATTTTTCCTGCACAAATTCCAATGAAATGATTCATTTTCTCAAATCAGTATTCAGACCGCTATAGTTATCATGAATCAGTTCTGTATGTGTTTCTGTGCACTTTATAATAACAGCAGATGTGTGGCTACTCTTGAGTCATTTTCTTCCCATCTTGTCTTGCTGTAGTATTTACACCTTCTCTCTCTATCACGCCGAATCAATATCTGGCTACAGAGAGCGCTTGCTGTGGGCAGTTAACATGAAAACTGTGTGACAGTCTAATCAATAGACATTACTAATTTAAATCGATCGTTAGTGCAGGTGGACGCACGTCTGCTCATTTGTATGGTTATTTAGAGAAGAATGCTCTTTTCTTCTGGTGTGTGTAGGAGTCATGTCTTCAGAGGAAAGTGTTGGGCTTTAACAGCTCAGGATTTGTGTTTTTCCTCATTTCTTGGATGAGAAATGTTTGTGTTAATATTAAGATCTCTGAGTTTTGATGGCTGATTTTGGTGTCTTGGCACAGTCGGAGACATTGTTTGGACAGTCTAGAGGATTGTTCTCAGAAACTTTAAACAAGCGGAGAAACCCAAGAGGTCATTTTCTTCTAAGACAAACAAGATGACTTGAAGTCTCTATTTGCTTTCAGTTTTGATGTCATTGCTGTCTAAGACAAACAACTGAGATGTTAAGAGATCTCATTTGTGATTCCTTTGCTTTTTATATTTCTGATATTTTTAACTGAAACTAAAACAAATGAATCACTAAATGAATCGGTGTGTTTGAATGAACTGGTTTAATAAATGATTCACTGAGTCACTCATAAAGTCACTTGATTCATTCCTGAATGATTCATTGTGTTTAAACAAATCAGTTGAACGATTTAATGACTCTCTAGTCAGTTGTTTTGTTCCTTAATGAATCGTTTGAGTGAGTGATTTTTAGACTCACTCATAATGATTGTGACATTTTTAGTTTTTGAATTAATTGGTGTTTAAATTAATAATGAACTTAATGATAATCATTTGTTTTGTTTTGCTAAATAAAAACATAAATAAATTAAAAACAAAATTAATTAAAACATTAAAATTAAAAATAAAAAAAACTAAATCATTAATAAAAAATATAGATATATTTATAAAAAAACTAAAAAACAAAAAATTAACATATAATTATAAAAAATAAAACTAAAAAACTAAACATTTTAATTAAAATGTACTCTCGAACTCATATTACACAAAAAAATAAAAATAACTGATTTAGAGTATAAATGTACTGTCTCCACCTGTTAATGTGTTCAGATTACCTCCAAACATCTGCCACTACAACAGATTAGAGATCTGAATAACCTCTTGATTTATGCAGAGACAGATTCATACTCTCGTTTCTCTCCACCATATGGATTCTTGAACAGCAGAAGATCATCTGTCCTGTCAGATCTGTCGCTTCCTCTTCAATCTGTTCATTCTGACACCGGAAGAGAGGAACCGGATGGCTCATTTCTTACTGAAGACGTTTGGAGATTGCAGCTGAGGCTTTATCATGTCTGCATGATGAATATCTCAAATGTATTTCAGCTCGAAAGAGAAAGAAAAGCCGGATTGATTTTACGTATGGCCACCAGTATGAGTTTATGAGTTGTTCCCCATCAGAAATAATATTTTAAAAGGCTGTAATTGGCTGTAAAAAGGCTGTAAAAGACATTGAAGCTCTTTATTTCTTCCCCTGAAGTCCAGTCCACTTATAATATTCTTTAATATTTATTTCAAGCAGTAAATCATTTGGCTGAATTTTTACTATCCTTATAAATGAATATGAATCATGACTCATGAATCATTGCAGTTATAAATATTAGATTCAGAATGATTCATTGTTCATTTGATTTCTGTATTTGATTGAATCACTTGAATGAATTTGCTGAATGAATCAGTTGAATGAACGATTCACTTGAAATGAGTCACTTGTTACAATCCTGAATGAATCAGAATCTTTAGAACAAATCATGTGAGCGAGTGATTTAATGATTCACTCATAAACACAGAATCGCTCCTGAGTAAATCATAATTTATTTTCAGTGAATCATTTGAATGAATAATTTGATGTCTCCCCCACATGTAATCTAAAGAAAAAACATGTAACTAATACTGACCTGCTATCTAACTGTTATATAAAAATAAATTCTTTATATTTTCTTTCATTTTTTACATCATATGACTCATTTAAAACTAAAAACTGAACATTTACTTCTAGGAAATAAAGTTTTAGACATGTTGACGGCGAATAGAGCTTTAAACACAGTGAAAGCACAGAAAAAGGCTGTTTGATGTAGGTCATATATGCTCAGGGAACCCATCTGTAGGACGTGAAGCATCTCAAACCAACCGTTTCACCAGATAATTCTCTCCTGTTTCTGCCTCTGAAACACACACGTTAACACACAGACCTCGCGAGGGCCGTTTGCCTTCAAATTCACAACACCTCTTTGTCATTTTGACATTCCAGCCATACAATTGAACCGAAATTGACCGCAAGAGCCGAGATCATTAAGGAGATAATGAAAGGACTAATGACACACACACACAGAAGAGATATTAGTGTCACTGATCTCTGTGTGACCCATTAGTGTGATCCTGCACAGAAAGGCTTTTTAAAGTAGATTCAGGCTATTGGGGAGGCTTTGTGTGTGTGTGTGTGTGTGTGTGTGTGTGTGTGTGTGTGTGTGTGTGTGTGTGTGTAAGATAAAGATGGTAGTTTGTAAAACAGTGATGTGCTCCTCTGTGTATTTGGGCCAAATCTTCCTCTAAACGGGCTCAGCTGAGCAGATTAGTGGGCAGTGATTTTATAGATTTATAGATTATGGATCATTGTTGGATTTGACGTATCAGTCAGACAGCACTCACATTGATCTACAGCTCTTACTTTCTCTGTGTCTCTATTTGTACATCTTTATATCTTCCTATTGTCTCTGCATTTGACCTGTATTTATATATACAGTAAACTAATCACTATACATCTGACTAATATACATTAGTGTTCAAAAGTCTGTGGTCTGTAAAATGTTTTAATATTGAAAGAAGTCTATTCTGCTCACCATTGGTTTGATAAAATTACTGTAAAATTAAGAAATAGATCAATTATTATAAATCAAAATAGCTGTTTTCTTTGTAAATATATGTAAACCTAATTTATTTCTGAGATGCGCAGCTGAATTTTCAACATCATTACTTCAGTCTTCAGTGTCACATGATCTTCAGAAATAATAATAATATGCTGCTCAAGAAACATTTCTGATTATTATCAATGTTGAAAACAGTTGTGCTGCTCAATATTTTTGTGGAAACCGTGATACAATACATTTTTCAGGATTCACAAATGAATAGAAAGTTCAAAAGAACAGCATTTATTTGAAATATAAATCTTTTGTAACATTATAAATGTCTTTACTGTCACTTATGATCAATTTAATGCATCCTTGATGAATAAAAAGTATACATTAATTTATACTTACTGACAGTATATTAACTGACCCCAAACTTTTGAAAGGTAGAGTGCATATAAGTAATATATCATACAAACAGCTATAGTTTAAGACACCTACCTCATTCTAAACGATGTAAATCTCTATCATTAGTGTTCCTGTTCTTGTCGTTCATCAGTCACCCCTGTTTTCTCTAAAGCTCATGAAGCAATTAATGCTGTTTTCTCGTCAGCCACATCAGACTAAACATCAGTGACAAACTGCTCTCATTTCCATCAGACTGAACCCAGCCCATCAGCGTTTAGAAGCAGATCTAACGCAGACAGAAGTACAGCAGATCTCTGAGGAGGTGACATCGCACTGATTTTGTTTCACTGGACTTTATTGCAATTCTCACCGTCAAGAACTCGTCCACAGTCGCCTTCGAACCTCCATCACACGTGTTTCCCTCTACGGTAAAAACAGACAGTGATGGATGTATTTTTGGACCCGTAACCCATCTCGCTCTATTCCCAGCTCGCATCCGTCCAGGAATAGCCAGATATTTCCTCTTATTTCACAGCTCCCTTGACTCAACAGTTTTCTCTCACTTTCTCAAGTTCTTTTTAATGTGATTTGTACACTTTTGTAAGCATCTCTCTGAGACACAGCGACTGCTTTGTGCATGTATTAGTCCGTTAATGAGCGAGTCTCTTGAACACGCCGGTTAAACAATGAAGCATAAGAAGCAGACGTTCCCTGAGCTCTGACTTCAAGACTTTACCGCACATGACCGGAGCATGAAACCTGATATTATGGATTCTAAATACAACTCGGAGAAAAGTGTGATAAAAGCCTGACTCCCCTTCAAATGATTACACGGCCTCACTCGAAGAAAATGAGCTCAATTATAATTAATCCTGATTTAAATACTGCTGCAGGAATTAATTACACATTAGCATAAGGCTGAGTTCTTTAATAGTCTGTGCGTGTAGCGTACAGAGAAAGAGAGCGACGTCGAGCGCTGTTTGCAGATAAGCTAATATTAAATCTCAGCGTTGCACCTGATATAAACGTCTGGTGCTGCTGCATGATGTGCAGAAGTGGATTTGATCTCTTTGTGTACTTGTGAAAGTAGAAAGCTGAGATAATGTGTCTTTTTAGGTCCAATCATGCAACATTTGTGCTCGAGGCTTAAATGATTCCTCCTGTTTATTGTGCTTTTCACCTCCTGGATGATAAAACAGTGATAAAATCCCACATACTCACCACTGAAACCCCAACGAAAACTTTTCTTTCAATGTTGGCGAGTCTAATCTTGTTTTTTTTCCCAGTTGAGTTTATTCATTATTCATTATTTCACTTTATCCGGTTTGCTTTTTCTCAGAATATTCAATTTTCTCTGAATTAAGTTCATTTAATATTTATTCACCGCTGCATTAAATGTTAAAGTGATCACATTAAATCGTGTTGCATTAAAAAATCAGCACCAGAAAGTGCATACACAGGCTACAGGAAGTGATGTCACGGAGCTCATCCTGTTTCCTGCTATGATGGATTGCTGTCTGATTCTTTAGTTTGTCTCACATGACTGATTTGGACTCAGGTGCGCTTCTGTTAGACGAGCATCAGCTGATGTGTTGAAAAATGCCCACATCATGCCAACAGAGGTTGTTTTCTTCAAGCTTGAATTGTCCATTAAATAGCGTATATTTGATTTATTTGTTTATGAAAGCAGTAAACCAGCATTGCAGGGATTTTACCACAGTAAAGGGTTGTTTTTAACAGCCTCAAGTGGGTTATTTCTTAACGTCGTCCTGAAACTGGCTGCTGTAAATACTGTGGCATTCTCCTCGTACCCTCAGCCATGCCAGGCATTCTGTTCTAGAGCCGGTTTCTGTGGTGATGGCTGTCCTAGTGAAGGCTCTGGAGCCAGACACGGCTTGTGTGCTTTGTTCCAGTTTATTAGCATGTGAATGCATCACTGCAGAAGAGTTTCCCTGAAACAACGGACTCCCTGTTCGAGCGGCCCTCGTGCAGGAGGGGTCTCGATACACGCTACTGCGCTAAAACTCTTCATGACGCTCGGACCATTGCCTTTAATGTCTGTTTGTCATGTGCTTTTAAATGTGGCGTGTTTAGTGACGAATCAGTGACCATGCAATGCCCAAAGGAAGGTTTTTATTGCTCAAAGGTTGCTCTTTCATATCTCGTATCACTTCCCAGAAATACCTACCTGAAGTATCTGCTTAGAATTTTGAGAAACGATTGATTTAATATTGAGATATAATAAAATTTTCATAGCTTTTGAGCTCAGTTTGAGTTTTACTCATGAACATCTAAAAGAAATGTCAGATGGTGTGGTTTTCTCAGGAATATTTTTATTGCTCAAAGGTTGTTCTCTTCAGATATGCTTCCTTGAAGTATCATATTTGTCTCACATTAAAATGCATGTAGTTTTGATTAGAATGTATTATTATTGAGTTTATATTGAGATTTTTGAGAGCTTTCCAGCACCGTTTTAGACACTGTCGAGATGTCTTCTGATAATATAGAGGAAAATCTGATGTAGGAGATTTTGCATTTGATCTCCTTTTTTTCTCTTTGGTGTTTAAGAGAATGAGTCTAATTGTGATGTTAAAAATTGAAATGTTCAGTCACAAATCAGAAGACATACAATGCCTAAAGGAACATTTGTATTTGTATTTGTATCAGAGGTTGCTCGTTTATGTCTTGGCAGACTTCTGATGAAGTATCAGTTTTGTCTCACATTAAAATGCATTGAATTTGATCTACTGTAGATTGAATTAGAATTGTAATTTTTTGACAATATGAGATTGAGATCTCAGACTTTTGATAGCTTTGGAGCAGAGTTGGAGACATTGTTGAGACGTCCTCTGATCATTTAAAGGACACGTGTAAGATTACTGGGTTGATTTATAACCTCAAATACAGGACATTTTTCCATTTGCTCCATTTAGTCTCTCACAGCTGTCTAGGAGATCTAATTGATGTTAAAGAGTATTTTTTCTTATTATAGAAGTTAAAATACATTGAATACGAAAGTTGATAGCAGCTCAAATCATTTGGTTATTAGGTTTGAGTTCATATTGAAGTCTTTGGAGCACAGTTTGAGACATTATTCGTATAGACGTCTTCTGAAATCTAGTGGACATGTGAAATCGATAGGGTTTTTTCATGGAGAAAAATCTGAGAAGTAGGAGATTTTCATTGCTGTCTGGGAGAACTAATTGAGACATTAAATATTGCTATGTAAAGTTAGACTTTTCGCTTGTTTAATAATAAGCAATCATGCCGTGCCTATAGGCCTGAAATATGTTCAGTTCACAGATGGAGATTCATATTGGCATTGTTGAGAACAGAAGCACAGATGCTTACAAGAAAACACTGCCAGTGAACAAAATACTTCCATCATACACTATATACACAGCCAGTGATTTCCAAAGCGCTTGCATTCACACTATTGACCTGCTGGAGAGCTGCCAGGAGGGCTGATTTCAATCAGTGACACACATACTGTATCAGATACGTGATCACACAAAGGAACGAGGATCAATGACACACATCAATGGTCATGAAGCTGTGGTTCGCTCGTTCTGACCGAGGACACGAGCCTGAGGATGTTTGACGGTCTCAGTATTGATTTACAGCCGGGACCGCAGGCACACGGATTACACAGGGACCAATTAAAAGGTGTAATTGATGAGGTGCCACAGACAGATTTACACTAAAGTGTCAAAAACCCCATGTGTCACTGAAAGAGACTGAGAGAGTATGCTAGCTTCGTATCTGCATTTTAAATTCAGCGCTGTGTGTTTTTCAGATTGGACAGTTTATACATAGATAGATATGGGTGGATGGATGGATGGAAAGATGGATGGATGGATAGAGATGGGTGGAAAGATGATTGAAGAATGGATGGATGGATAAATGGATGGATGGATAGATAGATAGATAGATAGATGCAGACAGATAGATAGATAGATGCAAACAGATAGATAGATAGATAGATAGATAGATAGATAGATAGATGCAGACAGATAGATAGATAGATAGATAGATAGATAGATAGATAGATAGATAGATAGATGCAGACAGATAGATAGATAGATAGATGCAGACAGATAGATAGAAAGATAGATAGATGCAGACAGATAGATAGATAGATAGATAGATAGATAGATAGATGCAGACAGATAGATAGATAGATAGATAGATAGATAGATAGATGCAGACAGATAGATAGATAGATAGATAGATAGATAGATAGATAGATGCAGACAGATAGATAGAAAGATAGATAGATGCAGACAGATAGATAGATAGATAGATAGATAGATAGATAGATAGATAGATAGATAGATAGATGCAGACAGATAGATAGATAGATAGATAGATAGATAGATAGATGCAGACAGATAGAGTGATAGATAGATAGATGCAGACAGATAGATAGATAGATAGATGTAGACAGATAGATAGATAGATAGATAGATAGATAGATGCAGACAGATAGATAGATAGATAGATGCAGACAGATAGACAAATGGATGGGTGGATGGATGGATGGAAAGATGATTGAATAATAGATTGATGGATGGATAGATGGATAGGTGTATGGATGGATGGAGTTTCAGAAATCCAAACTAGACTTTATTGCAAGAACACAACAAAGCCAAGACGCCTGCAGAACATCTGAACACAACACCTGTCTTTCTAAAATCTTTGTACAATTTCGTTATCGCTGACTGTCCAGTGAGCGTACAGACCATTCTGTGACGCCTCATTTCTGCTACTTTGCACAACTGTTTCTTAGTTTTCATAATACTTGCTTTCATCGTAGAAAACCACCTGCTTGTCTGTTTCTCAAGATAACTTATTTTATCTAACACTTTACGGGTGCCAAGGTTGCACAATCATTAAAATTTTAGGATTTTAAGGAGCTGTCAGGCTTTTAATCAGTTTTACACCCATTATCTATTTCTACACTATCTCATCCTGTAGCATTTCCATTCTCCGCTACTCCTTTCTGAATTCTCTATTCATAAGAGCAGTCACGTAGTCCAGGTGGCCTTCAAATGAGCCCAGCTTTCATACAGAACAGCTTACACAAACATGCCAAATAACTGTTTTACATGGGATAAATACAATATTTCATCATTGGGTGGATAGATGGTGGATGAATGTATGGATGGAAGGAAGGATATATGGATTGATGGATATATACATCAGTGTTTACACACGTTGATATATTTGTGGCCCAATATTTAGGAAACATTACATAGATAAACCTGTTTTAGTTTAGAGTTGCTACATCTGAATGAGTTCCTGTCCGGATCGGAGTGAACAGGATGTTTGAACTCAGCAGAAAACACACTCGCTGGTTAATAATACAGTATATAGTGAGGTTTACTCCAGAGGGAAGGACTGTGTTTACTTCCTGTCTGAATAAAGGCTTCCAGTGACTCCATAATCCGTAAGAGCAGCATGCAGAGTTTATTCACGTAATCCACGCAAGACTCAAAACAGCACACAGATTACACGTGTAAATTCATACCTCTGCATGTCCGCTAACCTCTGAACCCCACGGCATCAATGCAACCTGCTGTATTATTCATCCGTACACAGGCACATGTGTTTTCATGAACAAATAGCTTGCTACATTTACAACTATTTTATTTTATTAAAAAACAATAATTATTTTATTTGTATAATCATTTTTTTCATTTTTATTTTTATTTTATTTGTATATATTTATTATTATTATTATTATTATTTGTTTTTTATTACATTTTCTATTTGTATAATATATATTATATTTGGATATAATATAAATTATATTATAATATTTTATATTATATATTATATTATTTTATGTGTATAATATTTTGTATTAGTTTTGATTTTATTTATGTATTTTTTTATTGGTATAATCTGCTGTGTTACTCATCCTTACACAGGCACGCGTGTTTTCTGGAACAGTCAGTTTGCTGGGCATTTAAAAATGCAATAAAGTGCCTATTTTATTTTATTTTTTCTAATTTGTTTCTATTTTATAATTTTATTTTATGTTTAAAATATTTTTTCTAATTAGTTTCTATTTTATTTTTTATTTTATGTGTATACTATTTTTCTAATTAGTTTCTATTTTATTTTTTTATTTTATGTGTATAATATTTTTTATAATTAGTTTCTATTTTATGTTTTAATTTTATGTGTAAACTATTTTTTCTAATTAGTTTGTAGTTTATTTTTTGATTTTATGTGTAAAATATTTTTTATAATTAGTTTCTATTTTATTAATTTTATGTGTATAATATTTTTATAATTAGTTTCTATTTTATTTTTTTATTTTATGTGTATACTATTTTTATAATTAGTTTCTATTTTATTTTATGTGTATTATATATTTTATTTTTTATTTGTATAATCTGTTGTGTTGTTCATCCTTGCGCAGGCACACAGTGTTTTCATGCACTCCTGCGGTTTGATCACATCCTCATCTCGTCTCTAGCATGCACACAAAAGCCATAGTAGCATTGCATTCCAAAGGTTGTAAATTGGACTCATAATGCTTTTTGATGACAGAAAATGAAAGTGCTACACAGAAACATGGGTATGTCTCTCTCTCACGCTCTTCCACTGGCTGTTTAAGTTTCCATCTGACTGTCATTGAAATGAATGTGCATATAGTTCACGTATGTCTAAATTAAGCTTGCATGAGCATTTCTGAAAGGTATGTTGAATGATTAATGATCTTTGTGGTTTAAACTAGGTTAAGTCTCAGGAGTTTAAAACAAATCAATATTCATAGGGGAATACTTGCTTAAAGGTGCGCTTGGTAATTTGTTCCTTATTAAAAAGTTTTACACTTTAAGAAATGAATAGTACATAAATAAAAAAAGGTTTAAAACGTTGGTTTTAAACTTTAATGTGGTGCAAAAGAGTAAATCTAGAGCTGAAATATGTGATATTCAGTGATGATGCAGGATAAAAGTGTTGCATTAGAGTCTCATCGCTGTTGATTGGTGAAATGTGTCTAAACCGTCTCTGTTTGTGTAACATTTCATGTCCATCTATCACTTCATGACATTTAGCACAAAGAAATCAATAGCGTGCAGTGCAGGTCGAGTCTCCGTCTCATACACCGCATGGTCATTTATCGTGATTGAAGGTCCAGTGTTTGCTCCGAAACTGATGGATGTGACACCTCAGCAACCTTTCATTTGTTCTTTTCAGACTAAACCCGATCGGCCCAAAACTACAGAGACATTGAGCGATGCTACGCTCTCAGAAATAAAGGTCCAAAAGCTGTTACTGGGGCGGTACCTTTTCAAAAGGTACATGTTAAGGGTACATTTTGGTACCTTAAAGGTACAGATAAGTACTTAAAGTGTATATATTTGAACCTAATAGGTGCAAAAGTGTACCTTTTGAAAATGGACCGCCCCAGTGACAGCTTTGTACCTTTATTTCTGAGAGTGTAAGATATAAATAAAGAACATGTTTTATTTTTTACTTCTTTATTTTAATTTATTTAGTTTATTTATGTTATTTGTACATTTGTACAAATTTTATTTGTGTAATATTTTTGCAGATTTATTTATATAATATTTTATTCTTTATTGTATTTTTAATTATTTTAGTTTTCAATATAATATAATTAAATATAATTTGTTTAACCTTTGCCATCCGGACGGCGCTACAGAGCCCCAAATCCCAGGACAGCCAGGCACGAGAACAGTTTCTTCCCCCAGCCAATCCCCCAATTATGCAAAAACAATGCAATAACCTTATATTTATGTTTGCTACCTCCTGCATCTCCTTCTCATATCCCATTCTATCATCTATAGCACAACTGTACATACAATAATTTATGTTTCAAATAATTTTTCTTTGAAAAGTCTATTTTCATAAATGTTTTTTATTTTATTTTATTTTAAGTACTAATTTATCTAGTTGATTTAGTCAGATGTACACAATAGGACAACTTTTGATTTGCTCTTTTCAGACTAAAGCTGATTGAGCCGAAACTAAGATACAAAAGCCAATGAAGTGAGAATTTATTTTAATAATTTATTTTGACTTTATTATTATAAATTAGTAATTTGTATAATTTATTTGATTTGAATTCTTTTTCATTTTATTCTACTTGATTGTTTTTTTATTATTATTATATATTATTTGTGACCTTGTTTCTCATCTAATTCATGATTTCTCCTGGAGGCCGGAGCCGGTGTCACGGTGAAGTCCGCACCGACCGATGTGTGCTCCATCAGTGCGTGGCATGTTCAGAGCACACGCGGTCCGCGCGAGTCTGCAGCCGTAGCCATGGAAACAGACGTTCTGTCTGAGCCGCGCGCTGTTAGCAGCCATTGTTTGCCGCGGTAATGGGCTGGAATTCTCGCTAAAGTGAATCAGCGGCTGAAATTAACTTTAGCACCAGAGCAGACGGTAGTTACAGCAGCAAAGTGAGACGCGAGGAGAAAACAACCTTCACGATTAGCAGCGTTCAAAAAATAGACACAAACAAACTGGAGGCGGTTCAGATGATTGAAAATGACAGTATGCGCAAAAAAAAGACAGAGTGACAGAACGAGAGAAGTGGCTCATGGGTTGTTCCCGTGTTTTTCACCAGCCTGAGATCCTGACAGTATTCGGCTCTGATCCAAACCCTGCTGTCTACATAGGGCTCTGCCTACAAAGGCAGCATCAGAAATAAAAGACTGTATTTTGAGTTTCTCCATAGGCGTCTCACAGATACTGCTCAACTCAAACACTTGAGATGGGATTCATAGTTTGGGTTTTTTGAGTTTGATGTTTGCAAATATTTTAATTAATTTTAAAGTGTTTGTTTGCGACTGAAGCATGTGACAGTTTGATTTGATCTTTATGATTTCTTTATTTGAATGCCAATAAAATAAAATTAACCCCATAAAATACATATAATGCACATGTAATACAAATCAAATCAAATTAAATATAATACAAAACAAATAACTCACCTTATTTTACTTTTGATTATTTTATATTTTGAGTTATTTGTTTTGTATAATTTTATTTCATTCATTTATTTTATTTTTACACAACAAAAATAGAAACAACATCTATCGACTAATTTTAATTTTATACATTTTAAATTTTATTTTGAATACAAAGTAAACAAAAAATAACATGAAACATAAAATATTGTCTAAATTACACATAAAATATACAAATTAAATAAAATGTAAAATGATAAAATAAAATGAGAATCATTTTTTGATTTGTCTTGTAATTTTTTTTTACGCAGCAGAAATATAAATAATAAAATAAAATAAAATAAAATGAACTACAAAAACATATAATGCACATATAATACAAATAAAATAAAATATAAAATTAAATAATCAAAAGTAAAATAAGGTGAGTTATTTGTTTTGTATAATTTTATTTTATTAATTTATTTTATTTTTACACAACAAAAATAGAAACAACATCTATCAACAGTTTTTTTTTATTTTAATTGAATACAAATAAACAAAAAATAACATGAAACATAAAATATTGTACAAATTACACATAAAATATACAAATTAAATAAATGTAAAATGATAAAATAAAATGAGAATAATTTTTTTTTTTTTTTTTTTTACCCAGCAGAAATAGAAATGTAGGATTGATCAACTAAAGGTTTGTTGCACTTGTAGCTTCATTAATGAAACTGAAACTGTGAAGTCGGGGATACATGCACATGACGTACCATGCAGCTCCATAACATGCGTTTCTTTAATCAGCAATTAAATAAATTAAGCACAATTTTAAGTAACCTGAAAACATGTTTTACATTCTGCTACATTGTGAAGCTTTTAAACATAAGACCTAGGTGTCAATATTAAGTACATAGGTGTTATATGAAATACATTTGGTAGTGATTTTTTGGAGGACAGTCTTTATTATTTAAAATGTAGCATCTTGAAACCCAAAGTAAACCATGAATGGGATGCACACTGATGAGGGCAGAGGATGCTGTCTGGCTAGGCTAGTTTATGAGCAGAGCTTTCTATCCTCCAGCGTGATGTCTGATGAAATGATTGTACTGGTGCATCTGAAACACATCAGAGCAGTAACATTACCATCAGACGGAGGCGTTCTGCAAGTGTTCTTCAGCGTTCACTCCTGCATCTTAAAGCCCACCGGAGCACTTCTGCAGCAAACGCCTGCCCTTTTAATACATGCATTTTCTGAGGAATTCAACTTTTGTTTTATATAGACTAGGGCTGATTGTTTTGTCCTTTTCTCTCTTTCTGTTGGGGAAAACGTGTAGAACTTGTTTATTTCCTGCATAGAGAGTTGTTTATTGTTGCTAAGCAACATTGGAAATTTGAATGTAGCTTATCCAATCAGAATTTAGTCTAAACTATCTGTTTATAATATTAGTTTTACTGTTTTAAGTAAACAGTTTTATTTTTATTTTTCTTCTACACATCACATTTACTCATTTAATCAGATCTTTTAGTCTGTGCCCTTTAAATTTAGAATTAAAAAGAAAATATTCACCATTTGTGAAGTATTTCATTCACTGGGTTATTGAAAATAGATATACACACAAAATAATTTATTTATTTTCTGATTATTGTTGAGCTGCAAGTTTAGGCTCACTTACGTGACTGCACTTAAGAATAATTCAATTATATAGCTTGACATGTTTACTATTCCAAAATGTTCTATATATTTCTTAAAAATAAAATATGTTGTGTTCATGAGAAAGTGTTTATTTTTGGCAGATTCTACCGCATACCATCCTATAAGATTGTGTTAATACCTTCCTCATTATTATGAACAGATGATGAGGTTTTCGGTCTTGCCAGCGCATGAGATGTGAGACGGGCTCCTGCTGATTAATTACACATGATAATAAACAAGCAGAGAGGAGCTGATGGACGCGTTTCACCGCATGAGCAAAAAATAGTGAAGCATAAATTAAAGCATCCATAATTCCAGCCGCAGGGTGCTTTATTGCAGTTTAAGGTGCATTCGGAGGATTTCACGCCAGTAATGCAGCGTTCAGGTTTATGTGATTATTACGAACACTTCTAGACAGAAAGAAAACTGTTGCAGCTCTTCAATTCAGGCTTTTAATGTCTTTTAATTTACAGTATGCTCAATAATCAAAGCAACATATGTTTTTTTCCATTGCATTAATAATGTAAAATCCATTTTTGAAGTTCATCTCATTTCTTGAAGTCATTTTAAGTTAAATTAACAACTTTATTAATCCCACAAGGGGTGATTCAAGTAGGGTAGTAGCATCATATACTAGACAATATCACATAGACGGTACAAAAAATAAATAAGTAATAACAACACAACCCGACATGCTTCATAAATAAATTAATAAAAAAAATATTAAGACTTTGAATTGCACAAACGAATAGCCTCTGGAACAAAAGTGTATTAGATGAATTAGATGAGCATGTAATGCTTCTGAATCTTCTTCCAGAGGGCAGTGCTTCAAAGTAAACCTTCATCTCTCGTGATACTCGAGTTTTCCTTCGCATCTGTTGCTCGTAGAAATCTGCTCGACTCCGTGAACGCACACCAATCATTTCTGAGCAAGTCCTATAACATCTGCAAGCGATTCTTATTCCTAAGAGAGGTTTATTTTTGATTAATACTTGTATAGTATGTTAAGGTCAACATAAGTCTAAATCAATGCTACTTATACTTATACAGAATCATCACATGAAAAGCAAAAAGTAGTTTTTCTTTTAGCTTGATTTTGATGACGTACTCTTTAATTGATGACACAGAACACCATATGTGCTGGAGAATATAGTGGAGTCACATTAAACAGTTTGAGAGTGTTTGTTTTAAAGCACAGTGCTTTAAACGGACCGTTTTATTGGTTTCAGAGGGACTTTGACTGCAGCTTTTATAGTTTGATGAAACTGCAACACATGCTTTAATTCATTTTCCAAGCCTTAATACTCCAGAGTCCTGCAAAGACGTTTATCGCTGAACAAATCTATTACCAACGCAAAGTGTTAGACTTAGAGACGGCAGAATATTATGTTGGGTTATTTCTTGACGTGCTAATTAAGTTGGCTGTACAAAACCAAACCTGATCAATAACGGCTGATTGTTTTGCTCGCAGTGCTGGTTATTCTATGGACAGCTGACTGGAAACACTCAATAGTGCAATCGAGAGGCTCGATCTAGATAGCACAGATAGCGGAGAATCGGCTCAGACACGTGGAAAGAGACGCTCAGAGCATTGGCTGGATGGTAATTACATTATGAACTGGGGTGCTTGAGTAAGTTTGAATTAGCTGTGCAATGAAGTGGGAGGAAAACTCAATCAATATTTGGCTTGTGTTGATGAGAGAGGATACAGACTGTGTTGATATGTTGGGATGGTTAGATATATTGTCTGGCTCAATTGGTTTTTTTCGAAGACAGCAATGAGATTACACGGAGAATGTGCTGAAGTCTCGTGGTTCTCAGATTGTTTCCTTGTGAAAAGAACTGCAGCAGTATTGACTAAAACTATTATTAATCAAATAATGGAATGTAAATATTAAATGAAAAACTTAAACTTAAAAAATAAAATAAAATACTGAAATAAAATATAAATACTATATTAAAAACCTTAAAAAATTATAATATTATTATAAACCAGTCTTAAGTCGCGGGGTATGTTTGTAGCAATAGCCAAAAATACATTTTATGGGTAAAAATTATCAATTTTTATTTTATGACAAAAATCATTAGGATATAAGTAAAGATCATGTTCCATGAAGATATTTTGTACATTTCTTACTGTAAGTACATCAAAACGTAATTTTTGATTAGTAATATGTACTGCTAAGAACTTCATTTGAACAACTTTAAAGATGATTTTCTCAATATTTAGTTTTTTTTGCATCCTCAGATTCCAGATTTTAAATAGTTGTATCAAATATTGTCCTATAATAACAAACCATACATCAATGGACATATTAATTATTCAGCTTTCAGATGATGTATAAATCTCAATTTCGAAAAATTGTCACTTAAGACTGGTTTTGTGGTCGAGGATCACATCTTACATGAAAAGCCTAAACTTAAAATAAAATGTAATTGAAATAAAATACTAAACTTTAAAACGTTTGTTGAAATAAAAATAAAACAAAATTAAAGAGAAAAACAAACAATAAAATAATAAACAAAAAAATGTATTAATATTTACATAAAATACTGAAATAAAGTAAAATATAGCTTATTTAATATTAAATAAAAAACTTTAAAAATTAGAAACGTTTTTTTGAAAGCTAACTGAAATAAAAAGTTTAAGTTGAAGCACAAAAATGTATCAAACTGAAAAAATAGGAAAAAAAGGCACATCACCAAATTATTTAAATGAAAATTAAAATGAAAGCTGAAAATCTAAAAATAAATCTAATAAAAAATATTTATACATAATATAATAGCATATAAATAATAATAAAGAAGCACTGGACCCAAGTAATCTCATTTGAGTTTAGACCATTTCAAACATTGATCTCAATAATAAGAGAACAATTAATCAAAATATGATTAACATTTCTCATCAAATTTTCCCCAAAACAAACAATTTGGTCTGATCCACATCCATTTCATAGCTTTTATACTCGTGTTGTATTACTGATTTATTATTATGAACACCTTCATGTAAGTCTCCTGAGCTTTAAAAGAGCCGCCTTTGAGCAATAACACGCTCCTCAGTGTGTTCAGGTCAACCGCCTCCGCTGATGAGTCGAGGGCAGGTTTGTTTAGACACTAGATGTAGTTATCAGGCTTAATTACTATCTTAATTACTATCATTTACAGCTTGTTAGAGCGAACGCTTATTATAGAAGTATACAAACACGTCTTCAGTGTTTAAAGATCATAAATAAGCTCAAGAACAGAGGCGTCTCTGTCCTTCTCCGAACACGTGTAATCTCTCATGTCGTGTGCGTTTGTCCGTGTTTCCGGCTGTTTGCCGTCGGATGCTGAACGGACCGAGTCTGTGCATGGACAGAAGCTCATTTCAGAGAGAAACAGAAAGAGAGTATTAGCAGAGGCTCAGGCTGTCTCTCTCTCTCTCTCTCTCTCTCTCTCTCTCTCTCTCTCTCTCTCTCTCTCTCTCTCTCTCTCTCTCTCTCTCTCTCTCTCGCTCTCTCTCTCTCTCTCTCTCTCTCTCTCTCTCTCTCTCTCTCTCTCTCTCTCTCTCTCTCTCTCTCTCTCTCTCTCTCTCTCTCTCTCTCTCTCTCTCTCTCTCTCTCTCTCTCTCTCTCTCTCTCTCTCTCTCATGCATGGGCATTTCTAACAGATGGAGTTTCTCTGGACGGCTCTCCCTCAGAGAATCATGGGAGTATTTTAGTCCAGAGTAATCCTGACCATCTGCTATCTTCCTCTCTGCCTCCAAGCATCCCTCTCCTGGCCCTCCATCCGTCTATCCAGTGCCAGTTTGACCGCCCGGTCTGTGTAATGCCCCGACCCTTCGTTTACCCGCTCTGTCCTGCTGCCCCTCTGCTGTCAGCACAGTTTTATTGCCCCGGTCTCCTCCTCTGACGCTCACGGCCATCTTCTCTGCTGCTGCCTCATTTTCTGCTCCAGCTCTATTGTCACAACAGTTTTACTGCCTCAGACCGATCAACAGCACCTGTGTGTATTCATGCAGTTCAGATTCACTTTAGATCAACTCATAATAATATGTAAGACTAGATTTAAGATTTAGGTATTGCATATCAAATGTCCATGCATTTGGATTTTAACATAAACTTGTCAGTAAATAAATCAGTAATAGTACTAATAAACTGAATGTGTTTTAAATACACAATAACAGGGTGTATATACTTATCATCAATCAGTATGATTTGTTTACTGTTGCTCAAACAATTTTCAAATTTATATAATTGAATTGCATACAAAATGCATGCATTTGGATTACAGTAATAACATAAATAAACTAATAAGCTTAATGCGATGCATATTTGTCAGTCATGAATAAATGAAACATCAGATTTCACAATAACCAGATTTATGCTGATTTTAAGCACTTTTAATGAATGCATTGTGAAGATATGATTATTTAAATCAAATCAAATAGATGCAAATAGTTAATAAATTATACTAGGATTTTTTGAGTGCAGCAATCTTACTCTTTTCCATGTATGTGTCGCATTAAGTTCATTTATTAGTTATTATGTTATAATTATGTAGTCCAAATATATGGAAATGTACATGTTATTCAAATGCATAAATCTTAAATGTAGGCCTAAATGTTTTTTGTATAACCTAAAAATGGTAAATCTAAATGTTTTATTCAAGTCAAAAATGTATTATATTATATTATTATAGTTTCCGCCACAAAAAAATGTAATTGCGACTTTTTTATCTCACAATTCTGACATTTTCTGAAATCAAAATCACAAGACATAAACTCAGAACTGCGAACTCAGACTTGTGATTATTATAATTATTTTTAATTCTGGGTTTACATCTTGCAATGTACCACGGAATAAAAAATAAAAAAGGGTTATTGCAATTTATCTTAATCTAATTCAAACTATTCTGACTTTTGTTCTGGCAAATTGCAAGTTTAGATCTCTGTCTTTTTTCCTCTTAAGTGTGAGAATTAAATTAACTGGTTTTGCGCATTTGAAAAATATTATTTAACAACACCGAGCCAACCTATATAAATCAATCTATTCCCACAAAACGTTATTTTTAAATGTTAAATCAGACATAAATAGCTCTTTTAGATAACAGTAGCAGGTTACATTTGTTAGTAGGGAATGCATGAAGCAACAAAATGCAAACCTATAAGCTGCATTGGATAAAAGCATCTGATAAATGCATAAATGTAAACGCACCTCCTCTAATGCTGCTTTCTGCATTCCCAGCATGCATCTGTCCCTCCAGCAGAGGCAGGGCAAATCTGAGCGCTCTGATTGGCTGGAGCATTACAGCATGGGCTTTCTGCTGAGTGTGTAGAATTAGAGAGAGACTGTGGCATATGAATATGAACACACACCGTCAGTGTTTCTGATCGTTAGAAGCGTCTAATATAATCTTCCTCACCCAGCATATGTCTTCATCATTCTTATGAGATTACAATAATTCTTCAGTTCCTATTCAAAACAGCAGCTAATTAGCTCTAAATGATAATCCACTTATAATAATGAAGTGTTTGAGAGTTACATCAGCGCATCAGATATTCCTCACACGCAGCAGAACCAGATCAATCTGACTAATAAAGTTGGTCAGTCGTATCACTGCAGCTGGGACACATGAAATCTGCCAAATGTGCAGAAACGTGTTTTTAATTTGTCTCCGTTCGGATCCAATCGTGCTGACTGATTGGAGGACGTAATGAAATTTTCATGTTGAGATTTCTGTAAAGCATGTCTTTTATTTTGCCTTCTGTGGTTTTCATAGAGCAGCGCTTTCAATTATTAATCGCTATCAAACTCTTGAATCTTTACTGTTGCAAACAAACAAACACACTGTCTGTCTCACTGTCTTACACACACACACACACACACACACACACACACACTGATGGTCTGCTATGAAATATTTGTGTACTTTTAAGGGTAAGAATGGCTGTCTACTTTATTGTCCCAAAGGATTTTTACTTACACTGATGCTGCAAATGTACATAATACATTATTACTCATACAAATCCATAAACAAATAAGGTAAATAATAGAACCATGTAACACATCATATCACGATAAAGGCATAACAATAATTGAAAACCAATAAAAATACAATTTAAAACATCATAACACATTAAAAGTTTGTCGTACAGACCATGTCAGTAGAAACACACTGGCAACCTAAATATAACCTAAATTGATTTAGTTTTATTTTTAATTAAAGAGGTCATCGGATGCAAAATTCACTTTACATGTTGTTTGAATATAAATGTGTGTTAGAAGTGTGTGTGTACACATCCATCCTATAATGATACAAATCCACAGTGTTTTTTATTTAAATCCCTATTTTAAAATCTCCTTTCTCAAGTCAGGCTGTTCTGAGAGTCCTGTCAGAATGACGTAGTTCTGTACAGGCCCCTCCCACAATAGTTGATTGACAAGACCGTCTTACCTTAGCCCCGCCCCTGAGTATGCTGAGAGCTGTCCGCCATTGTGTCGACTTAATTAATTTTTGTTTAGTATTTTTTGTATTTCATTTAAATATTATTTTATATCATGTTTAAAAAAATGGCTTGGGTTTTAATTAACTATAATAACCCTGAATTAAACCTAATTCATTTTTGTTCATTTTAATTTTTAGTTTTCTATTTTCTTTTTTTTTTTTTATTATTATAGTATCATGTTTAATGCAGGCAGGTTGTGTAATATAATGTATCATAAAACAACACTAAAATATATATTTTTTAAATTTTGAGTTCTTTTGAAATAATGAAAATGTATTTAATTTAAACATTTTTTCCCTAGCTATAATACAAAAATGTTTTCATTTTACTTTTCATGTTTTCATTACTTTTCAGAATAACCCTAGACTGGACTGTTTTATTCTTATTCTGTATAGTTTACTTTATATAGGCATAATTTTACATTTGAGAGCGCTCAATCATCCGGTGTATATGCATCATACTGTGTTGAATATGATAGTATATTCTGTGCTTGTCTGAGAACGCACTCAAGAGACTCGTATGACTGTTGTTTAAACCGCACAGATTTGGAAACACAAACACGCTGTGCATATTGAATCACGACAGTACAGTCATGCAGATAAACGCGACAATAAGATCCTGACACGCGTAACAATACAACAGACATGATAGCACACATAATGGAGTATCTCATGAAAACAGAGCGAATTACTAAAACAATAAAGATGCTGCCCATCTAGGGACCAGGCAGCGGGCCGCACGGGTAAATGAGGTACAATATGACTATTGTCACGCACTTTACGAGAGCATCCCGTCGCAGATCACCGCATGCATAGACTTCAGCACACAAAAGCACAGAGAGAAATAGAGATGGTCTCGTATGCAGAATGAAGAACTAGCCCTACAGAATAGGACAATGAGACGCTCTCCTCCTCTATAAACACATGTTCGTTTATGTAGCAGGCTTCTGCTGTTTTAGATGAGGACTACAGACTTGCCATTGTGTCCTGAATCAGATTCATTGGTGTCATCCTACAATATACAAATGTATTGGTGTAGGGCTGGGCCGATAAACGATATCATATCGAATCGCGATAAAATTTATGTCGATAACGATGATAAGCTCTGGACACTTTTACTCGATATGGATTGATCTAAGAGCCAATCACACCGCAGAAATATGCGACAACAGCCAATCAGCGTGCAGCGTGCACGTCAAAGTACAAAGTCAATTTCCTACCGCACCTTGCGAAGGAAGCTCGACACAAGAACGACAAAAAAATGAGTGGAACCAGCAACGAAAGTGAAACTAACCTCGAGTTATTATCCAAAGATTATGAAATTGTCGACAAAAAAGGTAGCACGAATTCTGTTATATGGAAGTGGTTTGGCTATCTGAAAAGTGACGAGGCGCAGATTAAAACGATCTGTAAAATATGTCGTCGGTTTGTGAAAACCAAGACTGGCAACACAACCAACCTATTTCATCACCTAAAAAAGTATCACCCAAACGATCACACTGAAAGCATGAAAATGCGAGCTGATGCTACTCCGTCAACAAGCAGGGCTAGCATCGGAGCTGTACCAAAGCAAAATCGATCGTGTCGTCTTCGTGGCCACACGCTGCTTTCATAGACGCACACACATATCAGAGATCGCGCACAAACAGCACGGGAACTTTTATTAGTAAAATAGCTCGACAGGCTACTGACTCGCAAGTCACAACATTATATTTATCTGCAATGAGGCGGCAAAATCGCTGTTTTTGAAGTAACTAAGCCTCATTGCTTGTAGAGAGAGACGCGCAGACGAGGTTCACATGCACGCAACTTTCCTCTCTCTCGCCGCCGCTCGTCTCTCTGTCTGTCTGTCTCTCTATCTCTCTCTCTCTCTCTCTCTCTCTCTCTCTCTCTCTCGCTCGGGTCTCTCTGTCTGTCTGTCTCTCTATCTCTCTCTCCTCTCTCTCGCTCTCTCTCTTGTCTGTCTGTCTCTCTCTCTCGCTCGCCGGTCTCTCTCTCTCTCTCTGTCTGTCTCTCTCTCTCTCTCTCTCTCTCTCTCTCTCTCTCAAATTCAAATTCAAATTCAAAATTGCTTTATTGGCATGACTGTAAATTATACAATATGGCCAAAGCTTAATATTCATGTACAAAAGATACAAAAGTAATAATTAAATGAACATTGCATTAATAGAATATTATAACATCGTATAAGTATTAAACTGTAACACATTAGAACGTGTGAACGTTTGATACCACAGTCTTTAACTTATATAGAAACATACATATATACATACTAAGGATCACTGTGGTGGACAATAGAGTAACACACGTGCAGGTCAGGTCAAACACAACACACATTCACCTGCTGTTTCTCAGACTGTGACACACACACACACACACACACACACACAGACGGACACAGAGTCACACACACACACACACACACACACACACACACACACTCACCTACTGTCTCTCAGGCTGTGGCACATCCACACGTATCTCGCAGCAAGTGCTGCTGTCTGTCCCTCTCCTAATAGTATTTTTATTTGATCTGTTTCACTAATGGCTGTAAAGTTATTTACGATGTTGGTGAGTTTGTTGAAGTAGAGGTGTCTTATGGATATGTATTTATGACAGTGAAGGAGAAAGTGCGTCTCGGTCTCGATCTCTCCTGTCTCACAGTGAACACACACTCTTTGCTCTCTGGGTAACCAGCTCTTTCTGTGTCTGCCCGTCTCGATGGCTAGTCTGTGTTCACTGAGCCTGTACTTGGTCAGGATCCGTCTCTGCTTTGTGTCTCTGACACTCTGGAGATAATCTTCCAATTCATAATTAGATTTTAGAGTTCGATAGAATTGTAATTTGCTTTGTGTTTTAGTTTCTTGATCCCAATGTTCCAGATATGTATTTTTAGATTGTTTGATAATTTGGTTTATTTTGATGTTTCTCTCTCTCTCTCTCTCTCTCAAATAAATGATTAATTCATTCAAATAAATACAATCTTATTTAAGAGCTTATGTCTGATTTAAAGTAGACAGAATGCTAACGAGCCTTAACTGACAAAAAATGACCATAATTTGCACGGTCATCATCTTGTCCATACAAAATTCATAAACTCGGCAGAATGTATGCGACCGCTGCACCTGATGTTCACAAACTTTCCTAACTGGTAAAGATGCTGATGCTGGATCTGATGCTCAGATGCTGGATGAATGTCAGAGCACATCGCAAGCTACTCCTGCATTCCCATCCACTGCACTGGGAGGAGGCAAAGGTGATGGTGGTGCTACTACACCAGCCAAATTGCAGAAGATGACACTGGGCAGCTTTTTCAAGAAGTCCTACACTAAGTCTGCTGCAACATCTGATCTCACAGAACAGCAGGCTATTGAAGCTGAACTAAACAGCTACCTGCAAGCTCCTGATGCAGACAGCGAGACCAACCCCCTGGTATGGTGGAACATCAATTCAGCAACATACCCCAGAGTGAGCCTCCTGGCAAAACGTTACCTGTGTAACGTGTGTGTCTGTGTCTCACCCTCAGAGCGTGCTTTTAGCACAGGTGGTAATATTGTGTCCTGCCACAGGGCAGCTTTAAAGCCAGACACAGTGGACAGACTAGTCTTCCTGGCAAAAAAAAATAATAATAATGTGAAAGTTTTACAAATTGTGTGCACTAGCTAGAAGTTGTATATTTTTATTAGGGGTGGGCATAGATTAATTTTTTTAATCTAGATTAATCTAGATTAATTTTGGAATTAATCTAGATTAATCTAGATTAAAATGGCTCATTTGAATTCTGCCGAAGGCATTCAGAATATGTGTGCTACCCAAATAATGACTCAAAGTAAGTCTTTGAGAACGGGTTTCTCAAGCCAGGTGGCGCATTAGACCAGGGGCTCATCTCCTGTTTCCAAAATGCATCACAAACTGCTTGAGAAAGCTGTTCTACTATGATAATTGGTGATGAAAATAAACTATGTTCAATAAGATGTACTTGTGTTTACTAACTGTTTATTCAGTTAAACATGAATTTTGAACTGTAGGCCTACATAAGAGGTCGTGATGAACTGTTTACAGTTTCCATTGGGAAGCTTCTTAAAAATTTATTTTCCCTGAAGCAAACCCGGCGGCTTCATAGCTGCATCCATGTTAGCACGTCACGTCTGATGTGGTAATTTCACAGTAACGTTAGGCATACACACAGGTTCGAAGCAGAGGGTGACACGGGAGTGAATACTCAAGTTCACATGAGACCTAAAGCGCATCCTGTTTGCTTAAAAGCGCAACGTTTCGTTGTTATTCTGAGTGCACACAAATAAACGTAGAGTCTTTACAGATTCGAAAGATGTATTAGGCTACTTTTATCTGTATGACCAAGAATGACGGAGATTTTAAGAGCAAGTGAGCGCACGAGCCTGTCCTGCGCAAACGCCGCTTCCACACAAACACTTCAATAGCGCACATTTCTCTAGGTTAACATCATATTGAGCGGCCATGTAAAGTTGCTACTACATACATCTTTCAGATGAAAAGCCATATTTGAGGTTGATGAATGATAGGTGAGCGTTTGGATGTCCTGCCCGATTGTATTACCACATAGACCAGCCGTTAACAATCTGTCCATCACGGACTGCGAGCCTCTAGTTCAAGACTCGCTCGCCCCCTACAGTGCAATTCGGCTAGGTATACATCCGCTAAAATATCAGGGTGAAAGTCATCATAGCTTGCGAGTATAGACCCAGCTCCCAACCCAACTTTGAGAATAGATTAACGGCGATATTTTTTATCGCCGATAAGAGTCTCACGTTAACGCACGCTTAACGCCGATAACGCCCACCACTAATTTTTATGTTTACGTTTTGCAGATTTAATCTACCTCTTAAAGCTGCTAAATGACTAAAAGTAAAGTAAAGCCAGACACTGCGGACAGATTAGTATTTCTGGAAAAAACAAACAAACTGCAATTGTGTTACAAATTATGTTTACAATAGTTTTATGTTTTGGACATTTACTCTCATTTACCATCTTGTCACAACTTTTATTTTGTAATTTATTTTAGTAAGTTTTTTTTTTTTGTAAGGCCAAATGTGTAATTTGTTTTTGTTAATAAACTATACTTTAAAGTGTAATTTAATGAACCCTCTAATTTTTGTGGCTTCAGTCATTGTTGGGATACTCTTTTAAAGCTGGAAGCATTAACAGCTTATATCGAAATATATCGTTATCGTTCAATATGGATAAAAAATATCGAGATTACATTTTTGCCATATCGCCCAGCCCTATATTGGTGTATATATTTTATGAATTAAAATTTGTAGTATTTTAGGTTTGTGAACATACATTGTTTGTAAATTAATGTTTGACAATGGATTATAATATATCTCACAACAATATTGAGTTTGTCTTGTCAGATTTAGGTCCTCGACTGGAACAATTTTGTCACTAAAGTGTATCTAAGTAAACACGCAGACACAAGGATTGACTTTTCCCCTCTCCCACTTTGAAATATTTAGCTTCCCGCATGCACGACATGTGCTGATTAATATGTGAGCCAGTATGTGGGTGTGTGTGTGTGTGTGTGCGTGCGAGTGTGTGTGTGTGTGTGTGTGCGTGTGTGTGTGTGTGTGTGTGTGTGTGTGTGTGCGTGTGTGTGTGTGTGTGTGCGTGCGTGTGTGTGTGTGTGCGTGAGTCTGCGAGTGTGTGTGTGTGCGTGTGTGTGTGTGTGTGTGTGTGTGTGTGTGTGTGTGTGTGTGTGTGTGTGTGTGTGTGTGTGTGTGTGTGTGTGTGTGTGTGTGTGTGTGTGTGTGTGTGTGTGTGTGTGTGTGTGTGTGTGTGTGTGTGTGAGTGTGTGTGTGAGAGAGAGTGTGTGAGTGCAGTCTGCAGTGAGCATGTCAGTGGCCGTGTTAGCACAGACAGATGCTCCACAGGCGTGTGTTAAAGCAGAGATCTGCTCTCTGTGGAGCCGCAGCCGGCCGCGGGTCTGTTCTGACACGCAGACGGTCCGCAGAGACGCTCACGTTACTGTACTCAACATCTCAAGGAGACCGTGTGTGTCCAGAGGAACGAGGAATCACAAATGAGCTCTCGTTAACATTTCAGTTGTTTATACTAGACGGTAGCAATGGGAATCGTTAGTCATCCGATCCGATTACGATTCTCGGAACCATGATCTGATTCCAAAACTATTCCTGATCAGTTTTTTTCTTATTAATTAATGAGTTTACTGAATTTAATTACTATTTTTAATAATTATAATTTTTTTAATTTCTCACATAATTACTAAAAGTACTTTTAAAAATAAATATAAGTAATATTTAATTATTATATTTTTCATGTATTATTATTATTATTGTTATTATTTAAAGTTTTAAGTATTCTAATATAACGTAAATAAACATATTTTCTTGATCTGGTTTTTTACTTATTAATTAATGAGTTTACTGAATTTATTTACTTTATTTATATTTTTTACATTTATTTTAAATATTAATTATTTTTGTAAATTTTTATTGTTCATTTTTAAAATAATTGTTTATGAATAATATTAAATAATTATAATAATAATAATTATTATTATTATTATATTTTAAATTATTATTATTATTATTATTATAGTATCATGTTTAAAACAGGTTTTACGTTTTGTAATATAATATGTAAATAAGCACAAATTTAGTTTTTTCCCTTATTAATGAATTTGCAGAATTTATTTACTTTATTTACAATTTCTAAATGTACTTTAAATATCAAATGTATTCGTCAAACTTTTACTTAACTATAGTAAAATAACTTTTACTTAATTTTTGTTTTTGAGTAATTATACATACAATAAGATAATTATGTATAAATAATATTGAATAATTATTTTTTAATATTTTTTTTTTTTTAATAATTACATTTTTTTAAATATATTTTTATAAATATTATAATATTTTGTATACTTTTTCATAATATAAATATTTAAATAATAATAATAAATAAAAACAATTGTATGTTAAATACAGCTAACGTGTTTAATTAGGGTTATGACACCTTTATGACATCATTTTTTCATCTCTCCCACAGTAAAAATTTAACTAAGTCATTTTTACTCAGAGTTAATTTAAAATTAGCTACTTTTTACTTTTACTTGAGTAGATTTTTAGACTGGTAATTTTACTTGTACTTAAGGTATTTTTACTTGAGTAGAATATTTTCGTACTCTTTCCACCTCTGTTAATATGACTAATTATATACAGTCTCTTTTAAGAGTATAATTAAGTATTTCCCATTGTCCAGTCTTTAATAAGCAAACAAAAATCCCAATAAATCGTAATATCGAATCGCAATAGTTATATAATTGCAATGCTCAATTATCGCAATATATACTGAATCAGCACACAAGTATCGGGATAGTATTGAATCGACACACAAGTATCGGGATAGTATTGAATCGGCACACAAGTATCGGGATAGTATTGAATCGGCACACAAGTATCGGGATAGTATTGAATCGGCACACAAGTATCGGGATAGTATTGAATCGACACACAAGTATCGGGATAGTATTGAATCAGCACACAAGTATCGGGATAGTATTGAATCGGCACACAAGTATCGGGATAGTATTGAATCGCACACAAGTATCGGGATAGTATTGAATCGGCACACAAGTATCGGGATAGTATTGAATCGGCACACAAGTATCGGGATAGTATTGAATCGGCACACAAGTATCCGGATAGTATTGAATCGGCACACAAGTATCGGGGTAGTATTGAATCGGCACACAAGTATCGGGATAGTATTGAATCGGCACACAAGTATCGGGGTAGTATTGAATCGACACAAGTATCGGGATAGTATTGAATCGGCACACAAGTATCGGGATAGTATTGAATCGACACACAAGTATCTAGATAGTATTGAATCGACACACAAGTATCGGGATAGTATTGAATCGACACACAAGTATCGGGATAGTATTGAATCGGCACACAAGTATCGGGATAGTATTGAATCGGCACACAAGTATCGGGATAGTATTGAATCGGCACACAAGTATCGGGATAGTATTGAATCGACACACAAGTATCGGGATAGTATTGAATCGGCACACAAGTATCGGGATAGTATTGAATCGACACACAAGTATCGGGATAGTATTGAATCGGCACACAAGTATCGGGATAGTATTGAATCGGCACACAAGTATCGGGATAGTATTGAATCGGCACACAAGTATCGGGATAGTATTGAATCGACACAAGTATCGGGATAGTATTGAATCAGGACACAAGCATCGGGATAGTATTGAATCGGCACACAAGTATCGGGATAGTATTGAATCAGGACACAAGTATCGGGATAGTATTGAATCGACACACAAGTATCGGGATAGTATTGAATCGACACACAAGTATCGGGATAGTATTGAATCGGCACACAAGTATCGGGATAGTATTGAATCGACACAAGTATCGGGATAGTATTGAATCGGCACACAAGTATCGGGATAGTATTGAATCGACACACAAGTATCGGGATAGTATTGAATCGACACACAAGTATCGGGATAGTATTGAATCGGCACACAAGTATCGGGATAGTATTGAATCAGGACACAAGTATCGGGATAGTATTGAATCGGCACACAAGTATCGGGATAGTATTGAATTAGGACACAAGTATCGGGATAGTATTGAATCGGCACACAAGTATCGGGATAGTATTGAATCGGCACACAAGTATCGGGATAGTATTGAATCGGCACACAAGTATCGGGATTATCATCAACATTCAGAAACTCCTTTCACTTCCACTTCCTCCTCTTCTGCTGCTTCATCACCTCTTTATTCACCCCTTCATCTTCTCTTTACACCGCCTTTTCTTCTGCTTCTGCTTCTTTTTCTTTCTCCTTCCTCTTCCTATTCTTCCTTTGCTCTTTATCTTCTTTTTCCTCATCCTCTTCTTCTACGTCTTCCTTATCTTTTTACTTTCTTTTTTCCTCTTCCTCTTCATACTTTCTTCTTCTTCGGGTTCTTCCTCTTCATCTTCTTTCTCTTATTCTTCTACTTCCTCTTCTTCGTCTTCCTTTTCATCTTCTCTTTTCTTCGTCTTTCTGGTTTTCTTACTTTTTTCTCTTCTTCTTCCTTATTTGCTTTTCCTCCTTTCCTTTTTCTTTTCTTCTGCTTCTTCCTCCTCTTCTTACTTTCTTCTTCTTCCACTTCTTTCTTTCATTTTTCCATTTTCCCTTCTTCCTCATCCTCTTCCTCTTCTACTTATTTCTCTTCTTCCTGTTCCTCTTCTGCTACTTCTTCTTTTTCCTTTTCTTCTTCCTCTTCTTTTAATGAAGTGTAATGAAGTACTACAGTACTAGTTTGGTTGTTGTGACGTCTGCAGAAATCCTTGTGTATCTTATAGTGTTTGCTGATTTGATTAGCGTTCACATCTGAGCAAGTTAAAAGCCATTTATCTGCATCGTGTCCAGATTAATTGCTCTGTATCTTCACTCATTTTTACGCCATTGGTTTTGATGTTAATGCTCATTTTTCGAGCGCAGTCGTGGATTTGCTTTGACCACAAGCAGGGTTGCAGTGTGGTTGTGTTTGCTCGCTCTGTGATGTTGAAAAGTTGGGATGGGTTTGAATCCAAAGAGTTTTTCCGTGTGGCTTCACAGCATGAAATGAGAGAAACGGAGAGCGGTCCGGTGAGGTTCAGCGATGTCAGAACCGTGATCACGTTAACCTTACGTAAAGCTTTTCATTCGGGGAGGGAGAAATCTAAGGCTCATGTTTTATTAATGCTAAATGAATTATTGAAGTTATGATGATATGCCTCTCTCCTCCTTCTTTCTCGCACATAAACATAAGAAAGAATAATCACAAGCGTCATTTGCCATCATCTCGACTCGAGTGCATCAGCTGAGCTGTGTGTGTGTGTGTGTGTGTGTGTGTGTGTGTGTGTGAAGTGTTTTGCATTTAATCTTTGCTCTCTCTTTATCCTTCTTCCCCTCCCTCTTTCTCTCATCTGTCTTGATCTCTACCCTTCACTCCGTTTCATCTCGTCTCAATCCCTCGTTCTTTGAACCTTCGCAGTATTTCACAATGCTGCTTTCAGTGCAGGATAAGAGAACCATTCTTTACGAAGACTCTGTGAGAAAAATCACAACCAAAGTCTTTCACATTGCAGATCTTCAAATTTGTTGACTTATCCATTTTTTTAGCGACAAGCTTTTCTTTTAAAAGCGACCCATATCCGACATCTGCATTTACATCATACACTTGTCAAAATAAGCCAAGGTAGACGTGCTGACCGGAAACAGGGTTGCTAGGTCTATGAAATAAAACCAGCCCAATTGCTAATAACAAAAAGGAAAAAAAACTAGCTGTCGGGGTTCCACTCCTTCGAAATCTCGTTCCAGGGGAGGTGGAGATCGTTATAACCCGCAGACTAAAAAACAACCCACGGTAACAGTGTAAAAGTAGCCAAATTCAACGGGAACACCACTGACTTGGCAACCAATAAATGCACTAGGACTCTATTAAATCTCCTGAGATTCATTTAGCAGAAGGAGAGAACCAAAAAACCTTACAAGCAGCTCTATAAGAAAAATCACAAATGAGATCTCTAACATCTCAGTTGTGTCTCACTAGAGAGAAAATGGTGACTTAAGTGCCTTGTTTTTCCATGAGGAAAACAGCAATAATCGTATATGTTTCGGAAGAGAATGTCACCAAAGTCTGCCATCAAACGTGAGAGATCTCAATGTGAGCTCTGTCCTTTCTCATCAAATGATCAGAGCTGCTTCGTATTCATTTTCTATCTTTATACTCTTACTGTATAACAACTATTCACTCATTGGTGTCCATGAGATCTTTGCAAGAAATTGTATGAGAAATATCTGAAATAAATTGATCTTTTATTAAAACATAAATGCATTAGAGCTTCATTAAATCTCCTGAGCAATAACAAATAAACTTCTTTGACAGTCACATTTCATTTAGCAGGAACGACTAGCATTATAAGAAAAATCACAAATGAGATCTCTTTAATATCTCAGTTGTGTCTCACTAGAGAAAATTGTGACTGAAGCCCTTGTTTTTTCCCCTGAGGAAAACTGCGATCATTTATGTTTATGTTTCAGAAAAGATCTCAACAATTTCTCACACTTTGCCAAGATACCAAAGTCTTTAATCAAACATAAGATATCTCAATATGAACTCAAGTATTTCTCATCACATTCGTCCATGGTGATCTGAACTCCACGCTCATTTTATAGCTTTATACTCCTACTGTGTAACAACTATTCATCCATTTGTGTCCATGATATTGTTCACAATAGACCTAGTTTTAGATCTCAACAATGTCTCAAATTTAGCCAAAGTCTGCAACCAAACGAAAGAGATCTCAACCATTGCTCCTCAAACGATCTGAGCTTTTCCACATTAATTTAATGTTTATGTTTACCTGTATGACAACTATTGATTCATCTGTGTCCAATATATTTCTCACATAAATCTTAGGAGAGACAATATTTCATCCTTTATCATAAACTACTGTAGATGCATTAGAGCTTCATTAAATCTCCCGAGCAATAAAAGAGCAACTTTTGAGCAGTTTTTCTGATCATCACCTTTCATTTAGAAGCATTTCAATGTAAGTTTGTTACTTAAGTGATTAAAAAAGTTGTCTTTATTGTTGCATTAACCGGAGTGACTCAGTAACATGTTTTTTAGTGTTCTGTGGCTAATCGAGTCCTGAAACCAGAATCAAAACAACAGATTCTCTCCTCTCCGTCTTTCCTCCATGTCCTTCTGTTTCGTCTGAGTCACAAGTTCTGCTTTCAGTTCCAACATGAAGAAAACAGATCAGCGTTGCTTCCAGAGAGCGACGGATGCTTTCGAACAGAAGTTGATTGTCTTCAGCGGCCTCAGGACTTTAAAGACAGCTTGAAGGGGACAGAAGTTCACTTCATGAAAGCCAAAACACAGACGTTGTAGCTTGAGGAGCCTTTAATTGTTTGAAAGGGAAGACATCGTTCTCTCGGGGATCCGAAACAAACCCGTGACTCTCGCCTCGCAGCAGATCAGATCCGTCGGGAGTTTAATTGGTGGTATTTTAGCTGAAGCTATACTGATGGCAGACTTTCAGAGACTGTCTTCAAATATAAAAGCGGTGATAATTTAGGCATTCGAATCGCAATAAATGTACCTTCCATTGTGAGACATTTCTGAACCCACCGAATGCTCAGCACGAACAGATGTAGGTCAGGAGTTGATTTCGTCCTTTGGGATTTGATTGGATTGCGTCTGCATGACTATAATAGTATTACTGTGCTTGCCAGATACATCTGTATTGATATGCCTCTTGTTTTTATTTTCCGGCATCATCTTTTCTACTTATTTTATGTACTGCTTAATGTACAAACTCTAGAAGAGAAGAGACAAGACCCAGAATGAAAATAACGACAGAAGTGACCACCAGGACAGTGTACTGTAATAAGACAAGGTTTACTCTAATCTGATTTCAGTTGTTTTGGTGCTTTTGCACTATAAATGTTTTATTTCTCCTGTTTTAACAATCCTTACTGTGTTTTAGAGCCTCTCTTTTAATCCTTAAAATACACTGGAAAAAATATATTGCTGTAGAAACAAGGGATGCACGATATATCGGCCACCATATCAGTATCGGCCCGATAAGAACATTTGGCCGATATCTTTAAGCCGATATCTAAGTTGCACATTGTTACGGGAAGTCAAGTGCGCGAGTTACACATCTTACTAACACATAACTTAGTTCAAAATAACTTGTGCATTTCCGTATTTTGGTGCATATATAAGTTGTAGTATGTTTATCTATAAATATCTGATTCAGCCTAATTAACCCGCGATAACAAGCGCTTCAGCTTCATTCAGCGCACGCAGCTGCTATTTAAAACAGTGGTAGCCTATTAATGTGTTACTTTTCAAAATCACTGAAGCATTATTAATAACCACCACTTTTATTTTCATCAACAATATGGTTTAGTAATTAATATAATTTCATTATTGTCCATGCAGATGGCTCTTCCGTTTTATTCATCCATGGCACATGCATTTTGATTCTTTACACATGTAATGATGTCCAATGACTTGTTTGCATTATTTATGCATTATTTTATTTTATTTTATTTTATTTGTGAGACTATTTCTAATGGGAGAGTAAAATATATTTTTTAACCTTACACTGTTCAAACTAGGCTGCTTATGTTGAAGTGTTTGGCTTTTAATAATGACCTTTTTTTTAATCAGGCTCTCAAAAAGTATATACAAATTTGGATAAAGATTTATCTGCCAACATATGGCTTTCAAATATAAATAATTATTGGTTATCGGTATCGGCCAAAATGTTTATATCGGTGCATCCCTAGTAGAAACTATTCAATCAGAAATTGTTCGTAAATTTCACAGTTAATTACAAACAAATGCATTGAATTAAATATTTCACTTTATTATTCTGGACACTATAACACTATATTTATAAGGTTACATTTTGAAAATCAACCAACTATGTTAACATCATAATATTTACATAACGAATCACAAATCTTAAATCTATTTATCCATCTATTTATATTTTGATTAAAGAATATTAAAGCAAACATTATTTAGAATTATATTGACATGCATCATGTATAATAACCAGGAACATTTATGTCATCATTTTTGTTGTTATAGGTTACATTATTTATTTTACATGTACCATAAACTTTAACATTATACTTCAGATGCCTTACAAACGCTGTCCTTCAGAAAATGCAAATCTAGTGCGTTAATATTACCTTTTGGAGAAATGTACCACATTTTGATTTAAAAACTATTTTTTTATTAAATTATAAAATGTTAATAATTATAATGTATGTTTATTTAATTAATTATGTTTTTTTATATCTAAAATGATTATTTAGAGTTAAAATAGCATGCATTGATGCATCGTGCATAATTGCCAGTGACACTTAGGTGATTAATAATTGCATTGATATTTGATTCTTTTCTAAAATAGGTTGAGGTCAGAGGTTAGCAGGACAGATGTCTCCTAACGAGAGCTGAGTTCTCTTGCGCAGGTGAAGACAAACGTGTCACAGGTCCATCCGAGCGGCTCTCATTAGCAGAATCCATCGAGAGTCCTGGGGTCTGACCGCATTGATCTGAGCCAGAAATACTCTCGTCATTACAGAAACGACAGCTCCTGCCTAACCTGCAATTTATGCATAAAAGCGTTTGAAGCCGCATCGAGTGGCACTTCAGACGGATGAAAAGAGCAGCTTTGCTTCGTTCTCACTCCGTGATGGTGGAGGAATATTGCTCATGAAGGTGGCATGACGCGAGCTGTATTTAGGCTGTTATTTAAGTCACTGAATGTCACTGACGTTTCTTATGGTGAAGAACAAGCGTGAGTCAAAGAGGAGAACGTGTACACTGCTGGTCAAATGTTTGGGGTTCGTAAGATGCTCATCAAGGCTGCATTTATTTGATCAAAAATACAGTACAATTGTGAAATATTATTGCAATTTAAAATGAGAGTTTTCTTTGTTAATGTACTTTATTGCTGTGAATAAAGCTGGCTTTTCTCCATCATTACTCAGGTCTTCATGATCCTTCAGAAATTATTCTAATATGCTGATTTATTATTATCAATGTTGGAAACAATTGTGCTGCTTAATATATATTTTTTGGTGCCTGTTAGACTTTTTTCCGGATTTTTTGATTAATAAAAAAGTTAAAAATCTAGAAATATAAATCTTTTGTAACAATATACTACAGTACCGTTACTACCGTTAGAGTATAATATTACACTAATACACTACCTTTCTTTTAAAATAAATTAATATATTTATTCAGCAAGAATGTGTTAAATTGATAAAAGTGACAGTAAAACATGTATAAAGTTACATAAGATATCTATTTCAAATAAATTCTGTTATTTAGAACTTTCTATTCATTAAAAAAAGAATCACAAAAATACTAATACAACATTGATAATAATCATAAATGTTTGTTGAGCAGTATATTATTATGATTTCTGAAGATCATGTGACTCTGAAGACTGGAGTAATGATGCTGAACATTTATTTTGTCAGCTTTGATCACAGGAATAAATTACATTTGAACTTATATTACAATAGAAAACAGCTATTTTTAAATTCTAATAATATTCACAAATGTTTAGTATTTTTATCAAATAAATGCAGCCTGATTAACCGAAAGAGAGTTCTTTAAAAACACAAAAAACTACTGCTCCCAAAAGTTTTAATGCTAGTGTAGGTCTGAGTGCTTTTGGACCATAACTCTTCAGTTTGTTTGGTATCTTTTTTTAATAGTTCTCCAGTTAAAAGCAGTGGTTCTCTGGCCACCCTTCGACTGGATTTATTTATTCATACGCAGAGCCGAGAGCTGTCAGAAAGAAGCGTGGCCTTGCAGATGAGGAGAAGTTATTCCTCTGAAGCCTCGCTTCTCGCTGTATCTCGGCTCAGAAACACGAGCGCAACGCTCCCCTCGGGAGGTCATTTGATCACATTTATATTCAGGCAGGCTGATGGACTAACGTATGCCACCCAGAAACAATATTAGCGCATGAATACATTTTTCAGGCATTTCAAATTGTATTTTTTTCATCTGCGTGGAGCTGCCAGAGTGAGGGTTTACACTTGTGGAGAGCGGGAAAAGCATTTCCTTTCATGTCTGATATAAAGCAGCCTCTGTGTGGCGTGACGTTCCTCATAACGTGATTCATTACCGGCTCACGGAGAACACACAATCCCAGATCCGTCTCCTGAACATCTTCCTGTCATTAGGGCTGTGCGATATGACGATATATATCGGATGGACGAAATTAAAATCTATCGTTTCATATTATGTTCTATTGTTTATTTCGTGGTGTCGCAAAATACATTGTTTACGGTAATACTTTTTCATCATTTGAGTGACTGATCTTTATACGCCGCCCACCACGAGAGGTGACGGAGAGACAGAACGACCACAAAACCAGGAGCTCGTTACTAAACGAGGACTACATCTGTAGCATGGTCACGTGTTTTTAAGCACTGCAGTTTTAAAACAACCGATTTTAAGCCGTTGAAACAGAAACAACAGAGCTATATGCGTGCGTCTCTTTCTGTGTGAGAGGAGCGCTTTTTCTTTTCCGCCGACTTTGAACAGTTACATAAACACACTTATATGCGTCAGAATCCCCGTCTTTGCAAGTATCCTCGTTAACACAGTGATTTAGGTCTTAAAGAGTAAACGGCAGAAGGAGAAAACTCAATGTAACAGTGTATTAGATCCGGACTTCGGTCTTAAAGGGGAAGCGTTCCAATATTAATCCGGACTTCGGTCTTAAAGGGGAAGCGTTCCTATATTGATCCGGACTTCGGTCTTAAAGGGGAAGCGTTCCTATATTAATCCGGACTTCGGTCTTAAAGGGGAAGCGTTCCTATATTGATCCGGACTTCGGTCTTAAAGGGGAAGCGTTCCTATATTGATCCGGACTTCGGTCTTAAAGGGAAGCGTTCCTATATTAATCCGGACTTCGGTCTTAAAGAAGCGCCCAATATTGATCCGGACTTCGCTCTTAAAGGGAAGCGCTCCTATATTGATCCGGACTTGGTCTTAAAGGGGAAGCGTTCCTATATTGATCCGGACTTCGGTCTTAAATGGGAAGCGTTCCTATATTGATCCGGACTTCGGTCTTAAAGGGGAAGCGTTCCAATATTGATCCGGACTTCGGTCTTAAAGGGGAAGCGTTCCTATATTGATCCGGACTTCGGTCTTAAAGGGGAAGCGTTCCAATATTGATCCGGACTTCGCTCTTAAAGGGGAAGCGTTCCTATATTGATCCGGACTTCGGTCTTAAAGGGGAAGCGTTCCAATATTCGTTCATGTTAATCACAGCACAGAACATCTCTCACTGCTCGACTAAATCACTTCTGTGACTTTAATCAGAATAAATAACAATAATAATGATATATTTATAATATGTATATAATCTATACATAATACACGTGCTAATTATATATATATCATAGATAGATATATATAATTAACACAGTGAAGACTAATTAATTTACACAATGTATGTAGCATTTCTTATTTATTGTAGGTTTTTTTTGTCGTATTGCTTACAATTAGTTTCTTATCCTTATTTCATCACTGACTGTTTATCTATCTTCAGTGAGGTTGAGTTTTATTTTTCTCTCTCTCTTTAGGGCTGTATTGATTTGATATTTTTGACAAGGATTATGAAAATGATATGGTATCAAAGATTTAAATCACTATATCGTGATATATATTGTTATTGTGATATAAGATTTTGGTCATATCGCCCCCCCACCTGTCATCGATCGCCGCCTGCTGCCTCGTCAGGTCACTTCAGAAATCCAGAAGTACTGACCATTCTCTCCAGTATTTCATGCATCATAGTAAAAAATAGATTTCTTTATAATGCACATAGAATCTTTTTTTATTTAT
>CM050417.1:710000-722500 GCA_027564155.1 Gymnocypris eckloni scoliostomus
GCCTGGCGCAGTTATATGACAATGACAATTAATGACAATTTTTTTTAAATGTATAATACATATTTTATAAATCTAATGAAATAAAAAAATCATTTTTTGACAAATTTATTTCTAACTATATGTAGCTTCATATTTTAAAAACCAAAAAACTTCAAATATTTGTCTGATATATATATATATATATATATACAATAATATAATACAATTTATTAAAATATGTATTGTATAAAAATAAGATATTAGAATAACAATTAAGACGTCTGAGTGATTTTTCTCTCCTGTGATTATCATGAACTCAGATGTGCTTCTGTTTTATCACCTTTGTGTTTTTGTGCATTTTAAGCACTCTGGTTTCTCAGGGCATCTGCACTCAGGGTTATTTTAATCTGCAGCAGCTGCAACATTTCACAAGCAAGAGTGAAATTTGTGTCAACAGTTATTTCCAGAGACAGTAAACATGCAGGATCTAATCGACGGATAACGTTCGCGTCCTGAGAGTGTGTGTGTGTGTGTGTGTGTGCGTGCGTGTGTGCGTGCGTGTGTGTGTGTGTGTGTGTGTGTGTGTGTGTGCGTGTGTGTGCGTGTGTGTGTGTTTCAGTGTGTGCGTGTGTGTGTGTGTGTGTTTCAGTGTGTGTGTGCGTGTGTGTGTGTGTGTGTGTGTGTGTGTGTGTGTGTGTGTTTCAGTGGCACGTGTGTGTGTGTGTGTGTTTCAGTGTGTGCACGTGTGTGTGTGTGTGTGTGTGTGTGTTTCAGTGTGCACGCGCACGTGTGTGTGTGTGTGTGTGTGTGTGTGTGTGTGTGTGTGTGTGTGTGTGTGTGTGTGTGTGTGTGTGTGTGTGTGTGTGTGTGTGTGTGTGTGCGTGCGCAGTGTGTGTGTGTGTGTGTGTCAGTGTGTGTGTGTGACGTGTGTGTGTGCGTGTGCGTGTGTGTGTTTCAGTGTGTGTGCGTGTGTGTTTGTGCGTGCGTGCGCGTGTGTGTGCGTGTGTGCGCGTGTGTGTGTGTGTGTGTGACTCAGGCATGTTTCGGGATCTGGAGTGGTTGTGCTATTCCAGGGTCTGGCTTTGGGTTTCATCTTTGTAATGTCTGAATACCAAGGAAGCAGGGTGTGTTGGTCTCCGGAGCTGTGAGACGCTGCCGCTCTCTGGAGTTTTCTTGGCTATTTTCACCTCTGCTTCGAGCCGACAGACGCTGAGACTCGTCTGTGTCCAAACACGGTTACTGTGCAGCAGATACAAACAGAGCTCAGGGGTCAGTTGCATGAACATCTTTGACTAGTCTTCAATATTTAGTCATCTAGTTTTTTCTTAAAGACTGGTCATAACTTTTTAAAATCGATTACAAAATGGTAGAGTGGCCCAATTTGAATGATAAAAGTAAGACTAATAATTACCTCTTGGCTAACTGCTAGTTGGTCAAACTAGTTCTTAACAGTCTTAACATAGTGGCTATGTTTATTCATCTGGCCCCAGCTTAATGTTTAACCATCGTTCGGCACAGTGAGGATCGCTTTCTCATGCTTTTCATTTTTATAATGTTAGTTGAGGTTTCTAAAATGTGTTTTTATATACTTTTCCCACCCTTTTTCTGACCCTATGACCAGAATCATGTGTACCGCTGTATATACTTAGCATGCTTTCTCACATTATCGTGACAGAATCAAACTCCAGAACTCACGGGAGCGATAGAGTTTCCTTCAAATGACTGTCATCACATTGGATTATTATTGAACTAGTTACAGTATCTAACTTTCTTTAACTAGCTTGCTCAGCAAGGATTACTTGCTGATAAACTCCTGGCTGTGTTGTTATAATCATGATTACTGAACGAGTTGTTTTTGTAGTTTTAAGTAAATTGTCTAGTTTTAGTTGTGAATGTTTTAATTATTGTATCATTTTTTATTATAATATTTATAATAGTTATTATATTTTCATAATAAATATTATGTGTACATTATAATGTTATGCATAACAAAATATTATACAAATATAATTAATATTAATATACATTATTTCTATGCATAAAACTTTATAAAATAAAACATCATAAAAAATATAAAATAGAACAAAAATAAAGATTTAATTAAATATGAAATATATAATTTGTAAAATATGATTGTGAGAAAATAAAAATTATTTATGAATATACATGATTTAATGTATGCAGTTATATTTAGTTTAATAATTGCATAAATCTTTTTTTTATCTCATACAAATATATATGAATGTAACAAAAAATGTGAGCATTTTGTTACATTTTTTAAAATAAGTAATATAAAAAATATTAAAAAAAGAAACAAATATTAAAATGATTTTGATGTCATAATCATGAATTTAGTGAATTCTGGGTGACTGAAGGTTTTAGTTGTGAAAATGTTAAATATTGTAATATTTGTATAATATTTAATATTTTTGTATGATGTAATTTTGTATGTGTTGTTGTAGTTTTTTCCCAGCCACAGAGATTATGAAGATCACTTTCTGCATCTTGTTCAAGCACCAATTAAGCACAAACCCGTCGAAGGCCCAAAAGTGTGAGATTTCACAGAAAACGCGTGAAATCTTTCAGACAAGGTTAAAATTACCCCCGTCTCAGAGTCTGAGATCTCTGCCTCCTCAAGAAACACATCACTTTCATCCGATGCATATTTCATACAGATTTTGCCCTGAATGCTTGGCTGGATTGCCATGATTTAGATCCGTCGACTTCAAGCTGTGAGTGTAATATTTTCAGTGCGGTATTCATTCAGAAACACTCTCATGCTGTTATGCGGATAATATCTGAATGTGTTTGTATTAGATAACAACATTTCAGAGCACGTTTCACATGCTACATAACTTTTCTTAACTATGTGAGAGACAAGAGAACAAGAGAAATGAGTTTGAACAAACAAAGCGCTGCGTTTCTCGCCTCGTCTTCACTCCTGATCTGTTTGGGGAAGCTAATGGAGCTCTTCTTGTTTGAGATCAGACTGCAGTAATTGATATTCTAAAGCCATTTAAACACGCCTCGAGCAAACGGAGAGAACTCGCAGAACTTTTCTTGATTATCCAAGCACAATATTAAAGGTGCCGCGTCTCCTTTTTCCTCCCGGCTGTGAGAGCCCTGAACTCAAACCCCCCCGCCCCTCTCTGAATCCCCACACTAACCCCTACCTCCATTGCTCCCCACACAGGGTCCATTGCTCCCACACAGGGTCCATTGCTCCCCACACAGTGTCCATTGCTCTCACACAGTGTCCATTGCTCCCCACACAGGGTCCATTGCTCCTCACACAGGGTCCATTGCTCCTCACACAGTGTCCATTGCTCCTCACACAGTGTCCATTGCTCCCCTACACAGTGTCCATTGCTCCCTACACAGGGTCCATTGCTCCCTACACAGTGTCCATTGCTCCCTCACACAGTGTCCATTGCCTATTTTCAAATGTCATGTTTTATTCTTTAGTTTATTCATTATTTATATTGTTGTATATATTTATATATTATTTGATCAGTTTTGTAGGTCCGTTATATGACGCATGTTTTTGGTCAGTTTCTGATATTGTGAAAGAGATCTTTTCAGTGATTTGCTGTGAATGAAAGCGAGTGTTCAGCGATGACTTACAGCATGACTCGGCGTGTCTGGACATTTACACTAACTGCTCTGATGACTGAGAGACTTTATAATCAAGCGCTGAGTTAACGGAGCGAGGCGGACTGTAGCGTGTGACGGCAGAGAAAAGCCTTCTTCTGTTGGGATATTTTCTGCATGTATATCATACTAAGTGCTGTTTCTCACAGGACGATGTTGCTTCCCTCCTAAACGAGAGAGAGAGAGAGAGATGCATTAATTTATTTACCTACATGAATATTCAATAACTAGGTTACCAACACAAAGCAAAGATTGTTTTATTCAGCAGTTCACATTCCACAACAATCTGCAACTCTATCCATCTATCCATCTATTCCATCCATCATCCATCTATCTCATCTATCCCATCCGTCCCATCCATCTGTCCGTCCATCCATCTATCCCATCCATCCGTCCGTCATCCGTCCCATCCATCGTCCGTCAGTCCATCATCCATCCATCCCATCCATCCATCGTCCATCCCATCCATCCGTCATCCATCGTCAGTCCATCGTCCCATCCATCCATCAGGTCCGTCTATCTATCTATCCGTCCAGATCAGATCCATCATCCGTCCGTCCGTCCATCCGTCTATCTGTCCCATCAATCTGCTCATCCGTCCATCTATCCATCCATCCATCTATCATCCGTCCTCAGTCTATTGCCCGTCATTCGTCATCTATCCAGATCCATCTATCCGTCCTGGATCCCATCCATCCATCTACGTCATCATCCATTCAGTCCATCCATCCCATCCGTCCCATCATCCGTCCATCCATCCGTCCGTCATCGTCCGTCCGTCCATCTAAATCCGTCCGTCAAATCCGTCCGTCAGATCTCCGTCAGGTCTATCCGTCATCATCTGTCCGTCCGTCCGTCCGTCCGTCCGTCCGTCAATCTGCCTGTCCGTCAGATCCGTCCGTCCGTCCATCTATCCATCAAATCCCGTCCGTCCGTCTATCAGATCCAGTCTATCCGTCCGTCCGTCCTCCGTCCGTCATCCGGATCCGTCCGTCATCTATCCGTCCGTCCAAATCTGCCCGTCATCTCATCTATCTATCTGGATCCAAATCCGTCAATCCATCATCTGCCCGTCTATCATCGGATCTATCTGCCATCGGGTCATCCGTCAAATCGTCCATCGGGTCCCGTCAATCCATCCGTCCTCAGTCCGTCCATCAGATCTCCGTCATCTATCCGTCGATCGTCCGTCCGTCTATCTCATCCCTGTCCCATCCTAAATCCATCGGCCGTCCGTCATCTAAATCAGATCTGGTCATCCGTCAGATCCATCTGCCTGTCAGATCAGGTCAAATCATCGTCCGTCCGTCCGTCAGGTCCCATCTATCTGCCGTCAAATCTATCTGGTCCGCCTGCCGTCAATCATATCTAGGTCCAATCGTCCGTCAGATCTGTCCGTCCAAATCAGTCCTCCATCTATCTGCTCAGATCTCATCTATCCGTCGGTCATCGGTCAGTCCCATCCATCAGGTCAAATCCGTCTGCCGTCCATCCGTCCGTCAGGTCCGTCCGTCATCTGTCCGTCCCATCCATCTATCCGTCAGGTCAATCGTCCGTCCGTCCGTCCATCTATCTCCGTCCGTCCGTCGTCCGTCGTCCGTCAAATCAGGTCCGATCTATCCGTCCGTCCGTCTGCCGTCAAATCTATTCATCGTCCAGATCTGGATCCATCCGTCTGCCGTCAGGTCCGTCGTCTATCCGTCCGTCTTCATCCATCCGTCAGTCAGATCCGTCCGTCAGATCCATCCGTCATCAGATCTGCCTCCATTAAATCCGTCCATCTAGGTCCCGTCCGTCAGGTCCGTCCGTCCGTCCTATCAGATCCGTCTCGGTCAATCCATTCAGATCTGGATCCGTCCGTCATCCATCCCCGTCAGGTCGTCTATCCGTCAGATCCGGGTCCGTCATCCATCATCATCATCAAATCCGTCCGTCCATCCATCCGATCCGTCCGTCAAATCCGTCCAAATCCGTCCAAATCCTCATCCGTCAATCCATCCATCCGTCCATCCATCTATCCAAATCAGATCTATCCATCCGTCCCATCAATAACAAATAAATATAATTGATTATAAAAATTTAGTTTTAAGACAATTTGGATGTCAATTTAGATGTAACGTCACATTGAAAAATAAAATAAATAAAATATAAAAGAATTATATAACCATTAAAATGTAGTTTAAAATTATTTTAGATGGAGTATAGCAAGTTTTTTCAATGAGAACTTGTTACTGTATTTTGTATTGTCTTATTGAATTGTTTTATTGTGCAGCACATTGGTCAACCCATGTTTGTGTTTAATAGTGCTATATAAATAAAATTGACATTGAAGAATATTACATAACACTTAAATAATTGTAATTATAACCATTAAAAATGTAGTTTAAAATCATTTTAGATGGAGTTAAACATGCAGGTTAGTCAAGTCTTGTTTCACTTACTGAAGTAAAATTAGTTGCTTAAAATGTTCACTTAAACTCAGTGTACATGATTTATTTCTCTTTGCGTGTGTAAAGCGAGTCTATCTACGCCATGCCTTGGTGTTCCTCCGTCGAAACAGTGTCCGGATCCTCTCGGCGCTCTTCGGGAATCTCAGATCCTCTCACAGCATGTCAAAGGTCTCCTCCGCATCTGTGACAGAAATAGAGCGCTGAATGCTGAATTTGAGGACGGTAATTAGGAAATGAATATAGCCGTTCTTCTCAGGGAAAGATGAAGAGATGAAGCGCTGGGATGAATAGCTCGTCTGATTGAGGAGCACATGATGGAGGGCTGTGGCTTGGATGAAAGACGTGGAGGAACGCGCTAAACGCTGGCAGAGATTGATTTGAACATGCTCTCAAACATCTCGTGTGTTAAAAGCGCATTTGACTGACTGTCTTCAGCATGTGTGCTTTAGTTCATTTGGAAATATGTTCATTCTGAGAGGGATAACTTTTTACTTTCATAATAAAAGTACCTGGTTTAATCAATTCTACTTCCCGGGTAACACATTTATGTTAATTATGAACTTTGTTTTAAAATGTTGAAATGTCCAGTTTTCTTGTTGTGATTAGAACGTTATTTAAAGATTACACAAACGTTTCTCGCAACATTCTACAGACTTTATTATTACCCAAAAACATCATGTTATTTGAACGTTTGTTTTTAATATTCTACGAACGTTAAAATGCCCAGTTTTCTTGTGATTATAGGACGTTTTTTTAAAGGTTACAAAACTTTTCTCAGACTGTTCAAGTTCAAATAACATCATAAGGATGTTTTGAGAGTGTTGTTTTATGTGTTCTCATCATTATGAGAATGTTTATCTTGAACATATGTGACCCTGGAGCACAAAACCAGTCAATTTTTGCGACATTGAGATTTATGCATCATCTGAAAGCTGAATAAATAAGCTTTCCTTTTAAAGTATGGTTTATTAGGATTTGACAATATTTGGCTGAGATACAACTATTAGAAATCTGGAATCTGAGGATGCAAAAAAAAAATAATATTGAGAAAATCATCTTTAAAGTTGTCCAAATGAAGTTCTTAGCAATGCATATTACTAATCAAAAATTGTGTTTTGATATATTTATGGAAGGAAATTTATTGAAAATCTTCATGGAACATGATCTTTATTTAAAGTTCTTATGATTTTGGGCATAAAAGGAAAATCAATATTTTTTTTTATGATCCATACAATGTATTTTTGGCTATTGCTACAAATATACCCCAGCGACTTATGACTGGTTTTGCTTGGCGGGTGTTGATCGACTAATTCATATCCGAGTCAAGGATAAATAATGCAAAACCAAAACATGTTCTAACATCATTTTGCTAACATTGCCATTAAGTTATGAAAACGTTATTTCTGAATGTTTGCTGAACACCCAGTTATTTTTATATTTTTAAAACATTGTTTATTGGTATAATGTGAGCTTGAAGAGAACATTAAATTCTGCAACATTATGAGAATGTTACATTTGAATGTTCTCTGAACGTTCTGAAACATGTAGCAACATTTTAGAATCTTTAGATGAACTCAAATATTCCATGAACGGTCTATAAATAATGTTTATGATTATAATCTATTTACTTGTATTCTTGATTTATTTGTAGACTTTGAAAGCTTTTCCACAGACCCCCAGCTCTCTCTTTGCTCTAGAACAAGTGAATCTGGGAAAGCAGAAATCACATGGTTGTTTAAGATAATTCATATTCATATTCACATATATATATATGAGTGTCTTTAAGCGCTCATATATTCTTCTCCTTTTAGCTTGATAGAATTATATCTTTCTCTCTGTTGGTACTGAGGAAATTATTTGCCTGTAACGCGGGCAGTGAGTCATTTTTGATTAAATCTGCGCTTTGGTTGTTAATTTGAATACAATATAATATAAGGAGCTCTCCAAACTCCTGAACCATTCACTTCCAATTTCCTATTATTTCTCATAAATATTTATGAGGGAGATCTATTGGAATATAAATCATGTAATATTTATGACACAAACTGAATAAGGCAAGCTCATTTTCCTGGAGCTGATCTCTCTTGATTGTATCAGTATGAATCCGTATTAATGATTTTCAGATTTCATCCTCATTCATAACGTCTGAATCTCGTCTAATGAGCGTTTTGGGCCTAATGATCAGAGTGGGCATGTTCTGTCATACAGCAGCATTGTGCTGTGTGCTCGTTAATTGCAGATTCGCTGTGGTTATGAATGATGTCGAGATAATTTAGATATCGGACCTCAAGAGAGCAAACACAGCAAATAATTCATATCAGAAAAAGAATGGCTCTGTATTGATTCACTTCTGAATCAGGATTCATAAAGTATCGTGTATTTGCATGCTCTTAAGTTTCATATTTGACATATGTGTGACCTAATTAGTTTTGAACGAATCGTTTGAAATAATGACTTAGTCACTTGTTTCATTAATGAATAAATTCATGTGTTTGAACGAATTATTCAATAACTCGTTCGTAAAGACATTACAGTATATATGAATGAATCAAATTAATTACTGATTCAATAATGGCGTAACATGCAGAAAAAGCCACTGTTTATATGTAAATACTTATCTTATATTGACATAAAGATATTTATGTGTTAATTATTATATGTTAATATTCTGTATGTTGACATAAATAATATTAGGGTCAACCTAAAACATAAATATTTGTACTTAATTTAAATATAAATACAAACTATACATTTTATTTATTAATAAAATAAAAGTTAACTGAAACAAAATAAAATATAAAAAGGTAATATTTCTCATTTTAATTTAGTTTCATTTCTGACCTTCTAAAATAACTACAAATAAAATTAAATGTTGACATATATAAAGACAAAACACAGAACAAAAAACAAAATTACTAAAATTTTTAAATTACTAATAATTTAAAACAAAATTAGCTCCAAACCTTCTAAAATACCAAAACAAAAATCATACAAATAAATTAATAAGAAACTATATAGACACATTTTCCAAAAAACTAAAACTACTTGAAATGACAAAAATAATAAAACTTTAACTAAAATTAAAACTAAATATATATATATAAACGAATTCCCATACTTAATAAAAAGCTATAATATCTCAATGATACTAAACAAACACTATATCAACATATTTGATTGAATATATATATATATGTTCTAATAGTGCAGATATCATCTTGTTTTAGAGTCTGGATGAAAGTCGTCCGTCTCTCGTGACTCGTGTGGATCGATGCTCTTGATATTCCCGTCCTTCTCCTCTGCCGTTGATTATTGATCTTCATCAGCACACAGGAGCTCGACAGCCGGTCCATTTATACTCTGTGTTCTTCGTTAGTGAGAACTGATTGCGTGTGAAGAATGGAAATAATATTAAGGCTCTTCCACCAAGACACAGTGATATTTAAATGTTCCTTGCAGATGTTCGGAGCAGATTTCACTTGAATTTCTTAGTAAATGTAATGTTTTTGTCATTTCTTATATTGTGTATTATGAGAGAGAGATGGACTGAGCGATACGATACTGCTTCATACTTCAGATCAATCTCATATTCACAATAAAACATTGTCTGCTGAGGAAAAGCCATATCTGCTTTTATCTGCAATATTTAGTTATTTGAAGTAATCAAATGTGTTTTATATAGTTTTAATAAACTATAACAACCCTGATAGTATGTCAGCATATTCAATATCAGTATATAACACTATACAATTAACAATTTTATATGTGTACAATTAACAAATAATGTGTGTATATATATACTGATATAATTGTTGATATAAAGATTTTTTTTTCCTTTTTATTAGTTATTGTTTTTGGTTAAATATGTCTATATAGGCTATTTTTATTCATTTTTTGTTATTTTAGAATGTCAAGTTCTAAAATAACTACAAATAAAATTAAATATTGACTATATATACAAAAAAAGGACAAAACACAGAACAAAATTACTAAAACTTTACACTTTAAAACGAAATCAGCTCCAAAACTTCTAAAATACCAATACAAAAATCATACAAATAAATTAATAAGAAACTATATAGACATTAGGGATGGGCATTTTAAGTAAATGTAACTATATATATATATATATATCCAGGCTTTCAATCTGTATGATAACAAACTGTTTAGTTAATTAGAGAATAGTCTATCTTAACCCAAGAAAATTAATGGTTGTAAAGTATGATTGCTGAAACAGATTAATATAACATAAACGAATGACGGCATTTATTAACAGAACATTCCGTCGATTATCAACTGCTCATAAGGCTAGGACATTTCTATTTTAAAAATGAACATGAACATTCATATTATTAAAAAGAAAATCTTAAATCTGATTAATGCATCAATGAATATTAGGCGTAAAACATATTGCGCGCTAAACAGAATATCATTCTTAAAGCATATTACGCGCTAAAACATATTGTGAACCGCCTGAATGACGGCACTTATTATGTGAACATTAATTTTAACGTCTGTCTTCATAACAATAACCTATTTCATAGATACAAATATATTAAATTAACATGTTCACATGCTCGGGAAGACAGGAGTGTTGTTCACAATTAGTTCGGTGAACTTTGAATTGAAACAAGGGAACGAATATAGAGCAGAATATATTCTCAGAATTCCCCGCCTGAGTCTGATCCCGTCTCTCTCTCGCTCTCTCGCTCTCTCGCTCTCTCGCCTCTCTCGCCTCTCGCTTTAAATAGTTCAGTTTTGGTTTTAATAGCAAATTGGTCATTATTGTGTTTCCTTTCTTTATTAATTTAATTTAGAAATATGATTGGAACATCCTTTGTTTGTTAAATTCAAGTTTGATTTTTTTAAATACCAAGCGGCCAGCGCAAGTTTGATCAGTTTATCTTTCTCAAATAAATAACTAAATAATTAACGTCATAATATTTTAAGAATAAAGTCAAAATTACGATCATAAAATCATGTTACATTGCCTGAAGTTAAAGTTAAAATTACACCTGTATAGCCTACTCTGCCAAAAAAATAATAATAAGTGTGGCATCCAACCTGTAATTCTTCAAATTTAACACGAAAAACAACACAAATATTTTGCATATAAATATAATATATCAACCAGTGGAATATTATTATTTCAGCAAAAAACGAATAATTTGAATGCAGGGAGCTCGTCATGGCTTCATTAATGGGAAACAGGACGTGAAGGCGACGGAGAAGCACTCTCATGCAAAGTTTTGTTAACTTTGGTTTATTATTTTGAGTTGTTTAGGACGCTGTAGCAAACGGCCCTCTCACAATATATTGTTTAACAGGTCTATTGTTCGCGCAATCAGGCTGAACGTATCGGAAGTTCTGTTCTCCGGCGTCGTTAGCGCTCACACATAGTGTGTGTGTGTCTATGTATGTGTGCCGCGCCCGAGTGCCGACAGTGCAGTTCGCGCATGTACTGAAAGGAGTTGTCTTTCGCGCCCAAATGCTTTTTAATCGCTTACATTTATAAACAAACAAGGCTTAAAAACGCATGCAAATGATACAATTTAGTGACCACCTGCAGTGGCCCGATCTGGCAAGTGACAAATCCGAGCGTCCTTCACGCCATCGGACAGTCTTTATTGTCAAGCCCTGTTACACCTTTAGAAAATAATCGCACAACCTAATCGATATTCTATAATAAAATAGAATATTCGAATATTCGATAATCGTGACCCATCCCTAATAGACATATTTTCCACAAAAAAAAAACAATGACAAAAATAATACAACTTTAACTAAAATGAAAACTAATATATATATATATATATATAAACGAATTCCTATACTTAATAAAAAGTATGTCAGCATACTTTTATTTTACAACCTCAAGTTAAACTACATGTCATTTGAGAAATGTTGCTTTGGCTAATTTTAATTGTATTTTATTTCAGTTAGCATTTTTATGGTTTTAGTTTTAGTTAACTATAATGATAACAAAATACTTTTAAGTCTTGTTTTCTGAAAAAAAATCTTAGTGAGTTTTTAAAACAAGAAAAAAGTGGCGTCAGAAAAATAATTTTTTTACACAAACTCACTTAAATTTGATACAATTTTCAGAAAACAAGATGTATCAAATGTAATTTTGCTTTTCCAGTCTTGATTTAAAAGTCAAGTCTAAATCTTGATTTAAGAATGTTTCAATATTTGTGCTGAAATATGACTGGAGTAAAGAAATCAGTGTTTCAGTGTATTCTGTGTAAAGGACAGTTTTGATTGACACGTTGTAACACCTATACCTTTATCTTTCGTGCAAGTGTCTCATGAAATGAGGGACCAAACAGACCAATCGTACTCATGAGTCAAGTGTATTAAATATGATTACCCAAAACATGCAAATTCAATATGACACAAACAATTGAGAGTTCAACAGTT